>DWJQ01000641.1:0-13357 GCA_018248915.1 Hesperia meskei straton
TGTTCCGATTTTGATGATTCTTTTCTTGTTCGAAAGGTAGTGCTTGTCATGTGGTACCTTATAAATTGAAGCGACATATAGCAAGTGGTTTTTGAGTTATCTCGACTTGGAAGTCTGTTCTTTTTTTGTAAAAAGTTATGTTGATTCTTTTTACTTGAAAACTGGTGCTTTTCGTGTGATCCCAATTAAATTTGAGCGAAATTGGACGAGTGGTTTTTAAATTATCTTTAATAATGTGTAGGGATGTCTAATGATGTGTATTTATGGTTGTTACCTCACAACCTTTTATTGTTTAATTTTTTTTTATATAAAAGCTGGTACTTTTTATGTGGTCCCATATAAATTTGAGCGACATTTGAGGAGTAGTTTCTGAATTATCCTTAATAAAGTTTATTTATGGTTGCTACCTCGTAAAATGTTACTGAATGTACTGATTTTGATGACGATATTATCCGTAATACATAATGTTTATTTAAAACTACTCGTCAGATGTTGCTCAAATTGAAACGTCATTGCACGTCATTTCGAATAAAGAAGAATCATCAAAATCTGAACACTCAGTAAAAAGTAAAAGTAAATTGTAATATGGCTTTCATACAAAATATCGGATATACCTATACCAAAATTTTGATATATATCGGATATATATCAAAAATATCCGATATTTTGATATTGACTATAAATATCGGGTATTTTCGAACCCTGATTATGTTTGCAACTCCGATATATTTACACGAGAAATTCGACTTGCAAATCTGGATGACGCTGATCTCATCTATCGCAGCATTATCTACGAGCTACATTTTAAAGAACTTGAAGAAATTTAATCAATGACATGACTTTTCCTTGTAATACAAGCTATTCTAAGAAACTGTGAGGTGATAGACGTTCCGACGTGAAGTGCAAGCTTCGTCTGTGATATTTGTCGGCTAATCAGCACGACATGAGTGTGAGAAACATCAGTTGACATTGCTTCACGGCTGTTACAGTTTACATTTACACAGACGAGAATCTTCCGCCTAGCGCTTGATTTTCCGACATCACCTCGCGCGTCTTTTAATCACCACGTGTTGGGGTCTCCGGACCACGGTGCACGCGGCCGCTCGCCGGCCAAGACGTTCCCATTGAAAAACTTGGTGCTCGACCACAAAAAGACGTCTTTGCCTTACCCGCGCTCAGCGTCGCGTCGTGGCTGCAAAAACATCTTCATTTTAATTGTCATTTCGGAGCGGCTGCAATTTGGGCCCGGACACTTTGTAGCCGGCAGCCCGTTTGCAACCAGTTTATTCGGCCATTCGGCGGCCGC
The DNA here is from genome assembly GCA_018248915.1 of Hesperia meskei straton. Classification (NCBI taxonomy): domain Eukaryota; kingdom Metazoa; phylum Arthropoda; class Insecta; order Lepidoptera; family Hesperiidae; genus Hesperia; species Hesperia meskei. Next base: position 1,307 of record DWJQ01000641.1, read on the forward strand.
GTGCATACGCGATATTTACATCCACTCGGTTCTCACGCTTCATTAAAATAATGGCTTCGATAAAAATATTCCGGTTAGGGCCGGTTCACATTGCGGAAAGGTGCGATATTTTGGTGTCACTAACCGATGCACGCGCCGAGCAGGTCTACCTCGGACCTCGCCCATGGAGACTGAGATCACGTTACAGATACGTTTGCGATTAAGAAACAAGAAAGAACGCTTCTTTTATCTGGAACCCTGACACTTTAACCGAAACTCGTTGAATATATTCCAAGGTTATTGTTTGGAACACCAAGGACTGTAAACGGATGAGCAGTGCTGAGCCTATAGGTACTATCCTTACCTATAGTAAAACTGTATCAGATCTACGTGTGTACATCTAATAGGAGGTATTAAAGAAAATATTATGAGTGAGTTTAATAATAACGATAATAATGAACGCTGCCTTTACGTCAACATACGCGCCGCTTAAAACCTAAGATATTAAAGAAAGCAATACTTAAACTAGTATAATTTTCCACCACTTTGCACTGGAGCAACGTGGCATAGTATGGCATCAGACTCTTTAATGATGTGTTTATTATTTAATCCCTAAATTGAAACTCCGAAACTCCGAATATGAAGACAAATACACTATTGGTGCAAAATCATTGCGTCTTCAGCATGTTTCTATGAAAATACTGTCAAGTTCAGTAGCATCATTTCTGTAACTTATTACTCAGTATTCATAGCGAATATGATATAAAAACCTCAAACAGGATCGCTAGCCTGCCAAGCGGATATGTTGAAATGTATCTCAATCGTCAATGAGCTCTAACCGTCATTCACGAGGAAGTACAAATGCGCGTTGTGGCCGCCGCCCTGTCGCGCTCACGCCAGGAATAATTATGGTACCTTCACCAAACGACCCTGGAGCACCGTGATGAAGTATTCTTCAGGATCAGTTAGTCGCTTACGAACATAGATCCGTATCGTGCAGTGGGCGGTAATGGGTTGAAATTTTGTTAGTTTGCAAATTGGTGTCTTGATTTGCTACGAATTCAACGTGGGTAAATTTGCGAGTAGTCGTTCAAATGCGAATATTTCGATGTTTTTACTACAGGGGTCTCTATTTATGTTGGAAATCAATCATCGTATATAGAACTCGGTTTCTTAGCAACATGCGGTTAGGCGCCGCAGCGACGTCGCGGGCGGGCCGCGCGTCCTAGCCGCATTTTTCCATCCCTATGAAAATGCATGAGCCCCCAGCGCCACCACCATGCCAGCACGCCCCACCAGACTGTCCTGAGAAACTATGGAGCTCCCGCGCCATTAATAACCGCTTTTTGCGCGTACGGAACGTGGAACATTGTTCGCACCGAGATTGATCTCATTTTATTGCCTGCTGCCCGGTGGAGCCGTCCGGCCAGTCTAGCCTGGGAACGGAATGAGTTTGCTATGTACTTACTCCTAATTCAGAACATTATATTCATAAATTTAGTATTTCTATAGCTAATTTTACATTTTCTTCTTAATTGCTCTAATGGAAGAACGGAACATACTCTCAAACTCATTTACAAATATATTTTTCTCCAGTATACAACATATGCCCCACTGTAGATAGTAGAGGAACTTCAGTAACTACCGCTAACATGCAACCGGACGGCAAAGAGGCCAGCCCCATAAAAAAGAAGAAACTTCTTTCAAAAGACTTAAAAATTTTTTGTGTATAGCGACTTTTCTAGTGCAGCACTACTGACAATCAGTCCACGAGGATTCAAGGATGGATGCAACAACTTACACTTCTGTATACAGCACTACAGTCCAGCATATTAAAACATTGAACAAAAAATGAACTTTCGACGAAGTAGTAAAACGGTCGACCTAAAAACTTTTTAATCGATATATTAAGTGCACAATACTAGGCGCCCAAGCGTATAATATCCAAAAACTGGTTAGTCAAATAAGCAACCACTTTAAGATTTAAGTAACGAATCGTCTTTTTAAATATGACTACGGCAACATTACAGTAATTAAAACTGATGCGAGTATATCACAGTTGCATACAATTATTAAACCCTCACAACATCGGTGTAGGCTTCTATCGCTTTAACTTCTAATGCGTTTATAATAACACCTCCGTAACACCAGCCGCCTCACGACTGCAAAACATCTTCTACATTTAACCAAATAAAGTTCTGTTTCCATTCGTTTATTGTCCAAATCCCTAACTTGATGCGGTCGCAACATGAACCTTAAAGCGCGCAATGTAGAGCTTCGTTTGGAAGGCGGACGAGTGGGTAGAGCACGAAGAAATTAGACGAAATGGGCTACTCTATTAATGAAGGTGTTCCCGAATTTAACTATTGTGTTTATGCCGGCGATAATTGTTATAAATTAAGGGTAATATCGGGTCGCGCCGCGGGGCAGCATTAGCCACAAAAACTCGCCCGGACTCGGTTTTTGTTTGAACACGGCTCCCGTGCGGCCGCGCCCGGGGGCTATTACGGCCGCCCGAGCCTTATCGATATCGTTTGATAAATTAAATATTATTAACACTTTTTCACTTTTTGCAGCTTTTGTTTTGCGTGCGATACAGGCTTTAAAACACCACTAATACCTACTGTGTAAGGTAGGTACCCTGGCTCTGCTACTCTCACTAAGAACTGCTCGGTTCTCCGCCTCTTTATCATCTATAATATCTATATCGTCAATATGACGCGTATGCACGCGTAAAGGTAAGAGACCTACTTGACCATAAAAATACGCTCGGAGTGATTCCCAGGGAACCACCTTCAGATAGACCTAAAGACGCTTAAAATGTCTCAAAAACACTCAAGTCGGATGTCGTTCAACAACACCGATCGCACACGAGTGGCAAGCCGCTCGGTTAGAGAATCGGGCGCGGCGTGAAGGTCGCGGGTCGCGGGTCGCGGGGCCGTGATTGATGGTGGAAGTGTTTAGGCTAAAACGCGGCTCGGGTTACCGCAAACACGGCCCACCGCCCGACGTTATGCAACCCTGATTTATGATGCTTTACGTTTTTTTAGCTCAACTAAGAACGTCAAGTTACTCGTCAATTGGAGACGATACGCATAGCGGCGTAAGACTTGGGTCCACCGTATCCTATGTACTATGTGTCTGTTACCTACCTTATGCTTCGATATTAATTTCAGTAATAGTAATAGTCTTATTTCGGTGATAGCCTAGTGGTCAAAAATTCAGCCTCTACCTGGGTGTCTGTGTTCGAATCCCAAGGCACACACCTGACTTTTCGGAAGTATATGCGTTTTTTAAATGCTAAATGTCATTTGATATAACGGTGAAGGAAGACCTCGCGGGTTCACAACCCATAATGGCCCACTATTGAAGAAGGATCTCCTTTCAGAATTAGAAGGTTAAGACCACCACTCTAGGCAGACTTCACACGTTTAAGTTTTGCGAACTCTCCAGCATGCAAGTTTTCTCACGGTGCTTTCTTTCACCGTTATACCGAATGACATTTAAATGTTTAAAACGCACATAACTCCGAATAGTCAGAAGTACCTGCCCTGGGATGCGAACCTGCACCCCCAAATTGGAGGCCGAATTCTTAACCACTAGGCTATCACCGCTTAACAACATCTCCGGCCCTCAAAATCGAGTCACAGAACTCCACCCTACTAGCTGGCATCTTTAAACAAAATGGACTATCCGAGATGTTAAATAGTTGCCCGAGTCACCAAATCGCTATCAAATCGACGCTAATGTTTGGACACAGAATACATCAATACTGGCATCAAGACTCTATGGTGCCAATGATATGCTGCAATCTCCAGCATAAATGTCCCGTGTCGTTGTTTCGGTGATAGGAGAGATCATCGAAGGTTGTAGATTTTTTCGAATGACTTTCAAAGTAGATACCTTTCAATATAAAGATTTCTACAAATATATGTACATATAAACGCACGTGAATACAGATAAGAAATTATTTTATCCGCAACAAAATTTGGCCACCGAAAACAGGCGAATACTCCTAACAAATAGTGAAGATGCATTGACGTAATAGGCATACCTATATGAAACATAATTATCAAATCGTCAACTGTCATAATAGGACTCAAGGGTAAGTTTAAATTTTCCTCCCCCGAGCGGTTGTTCTTAGCCATGTTTATTAAAAATCGATCCAGCGTGTTGAAGAACATCAATCAGATCTTTTCCAAAATAATGTTAGACATATTTGGCATAAAATTGAATGGCATAGGTTTCCCGAAGCGCAACAAGGGCGGTTAACTACTTAGTATAATTGCACTCCACAACGTTTAGAAAGATTTGTGTCGCTCACTTCAATGAGTGCGGATGTGGCATTTCAAATATGAGCGGCGATGATATTTAAATGACGACGGCTTGCTGCGGCCGCTTTGACTGCATTCCGCCACCGCGCCACCGCGCCACCGCGCCACCGCACCGCTCCCTATGCCAATATTACGTATGGACCATTAATCGTTACGCTCGCAAATGTGCAGACCGTGAGAAGAAAAGCTCCGCTAAAACTCCTGCTGTGCCGGCCGTACTTATTCCTAGTTATATAAACATACTACCCCTTTAAAATTTGCTGCAGGCATTGTTAGCTATCTTACAGCTTAAGGAATAACTCCTTAACCTTAACTCTTTGAGACAACATTATACTTTCTCGTTGTTTATCCTGAACAACCTTGAGAACAAGCAGCCACCTAACAGAGATGGTAGGATTCTGTACCATTGCATTTCGTACCAACCATGGTGGGGCTTCTTATTTGGGCAATTAACTTCTCAAAGCTGTTTTCCAAAGTAAGCCGTGAAATCATTTTAACGCGTCAGGGTTGCAGTAAAGATGGCCAAGCTCCCCGTCGAACAGGTCGATAATGCATTTAACGCCACGTCAATGTTCGGCGGAGAACGTTCATGACGAACCCGTTCACACGTTTATCCACTAATTTACGAAGCAAACATAAAAGCAAGTAACAAGTACATACCTAACATTAGAGAGAAAGAAATACATAACATTTATTTCAACAGCATTCCTACCAATACCTACACATGCCTTACAAATGGGAAAGAAAAAATAATTATCATGGTGTGCGAAAACGAAATACGTCAACGAGCTGCTCATAACTAACATAATTATTGATAATTATGGAAGAAATAATTGCAAGAAAGTGATTTAAGCCGAAGCTTCGTGTGAACAAAATGTAACGCCTGGCTCGCGCATTCCGGAGGAAAGCTTCTGAAATCGCAGTAGGAACAAAACCGATTAATAAATAAAGCATAAGGGGCTGAGCGTTTAATCGAGGCGCTGAGCTGAGCTGAGCCGGAGCTCAGGCTGCCCAGGGCCGGCGAGGTGCGGTGACGGTGAGCTGGCGAGGTGAGCCGAGGCGGTACGACATTTGCCAAATCGAGTCGGGACATCGTCCTAACGCGTTTTTAGTCACGCAATCCCTCGACGCTGACGAGCAGATGAATAATTTTAATGGGTTGTAATGGCGAACGAACCTCGCGCTCCTGCAAAAACGTCCCAAAACTTTATGATCTCTACACGTCTCGGCGGCGGACGATTGTTAAAAAATAATTAAGTACGAGCACCGATCGCCACTCCATATGGCTCGATCGCGAATTACGATACGTATAGATCTGTCGGTGAATGAGGAGGACGAGGCCGTGCGGCCGGAGCGCGGGCGGAGGCTCGTTTGAATGCGCCCGTTTTTGTCGCGCGGATGCAAACACGTCGCGCGGAATATTCGGCTGCTAACTTTTTCGACGCTTTGAATAAATGAAATATTCATCGGGGCATCACAGGGTTGCGGCGCGCCGGCCGCGCCGACCGCGTCCTGCGGCCGCTAGGACGTATTCTTAATCTGGCTTTTTGTCATCCCTCGCAATCTTTTCAATGAGAATTATTATTCGTAGAATATTTAATAAGACGCGTTTTAACTTTTCCAGATTGAGTTTTTGTCCGGCCGGTCGCCATCGCTATTGTTAACCACGAGAATTAAAATTCAGGATCGAGGTCCCAAAAAGTTTGATATAAGATTAATAAATGCATGCAAATAAAATGAGACGAAAGTTTTTAAGTTCCGGCCTTAAAGCTGTGTCGCCCGCGGTAAAAGATGGTGACCCAGCCAAATGTCTCCAACTCTCCACAAGAAGATATCCGACACATCTAGCGTAAGTAGGTAGGTATACAAAGATCTTAGCGAGCTATGACCAACTCCTACTTCAAACGAGTCGTCCGTCACCACGTAAAGTGTACCTACTAAAATTCATTACGTAACACTTATCTGCCGGCAGCAGGCAGTAACCGGCGCCGTCGGTCAAACGGTCACGTCACATAAATCGTCAGCCGCGGCCATCGTTACCACTCAACGAGTGGAATATATTCACGACGAGATATTCAAACAGCATCCGAGATCTAAGCTCGCTCGGCTCCCACGGCGCGGCCGCTGCGCGCGCGCAAAAACACCACGCAGTTGGGGGACAGGGGTGGAGGGCGGCGGCCGGGCCCGGGGGCGGGGCGCGGGGGGCGAGGGCCGGATCGCTCGCGCGTTTGCCGCGTGCATACTGATGGCGCGTAATTGTCGCGCGCAAAAACTAAACGCAAGATAATCGAGGAAACGCTGCCCGCCGCCATTTCACCGCTCTGATTGTTATCGCCTATAACCATTAACAGTAAATAATTAGTTAGCGACGATGTTTATTCTTCGATTTAATGATCCCGAGGACAGCCTTTTAATGTCAATAGAGAATATACAGCACTCGATGATGATAATCAACCACTGAGATCCGAGTTAAATCCTCCCACTTAGGTATAAGTAATAAATTTTCGAATATGACGCACTAGGCTGGTCCTAGCCGGAATGGTATTGGATTTTATAAACAAGAATGAGTTACAAAAGCTTTGAGTTACCTGGGTAAAGAAAAGTAACTCATGTTTTCATAGGGAAACTATAATTTTTATTTAAACCAAAAGTGGCAATGGCTGCGCGCGCGCAGGCGAACGCGGTGGGCCGCTGCGCGTTCAGATAGGTAATCTAGTTAAATTTATTTATTGCCGCGGCCCGCCCCGGCCCGCTTCGTACTCGCAGTAACTGCAAAAATCACAATGCGCTAAATATAAAATATATGAACTTTGGATGTTTTGTTTAATTTTGTATTACTAGTGCAGTACCTACCTAGGTACAGTACGTACCTAACGTGTGACAAGGGTTGGTGGTAAATTTTGAACACAGAAGTAATGTAAATGCTGCCCAAGATAACTGGAAAAGCAAATTACCTACTTATGTCCGACAATCGACAATTATGTCTGACAACATCGGTGAGTGCCCTCAGAAACAGAATCCCAAACAATAGAAATACAACTCATGATTTTTGAGAATAAGTAAATATTGCATGTTCTCACCACAAGTACCTCGCTTTTTGCATAACAAACAAAGATTATATCGATATGAGTCATAACATATGACATTTCGACCAATCAAATGAAATAAATAATTTCAATCATTATTTGATCTGATACCTACTAATCGACAGGTTTCCAGGGGAAGTGCATTCAATCGTTGGAGTTTCCGCTGTGACCTGCGTCGCCCCAACATCCTCGCGATATGTCTGACCATTCGACGTCCGAGCGAGAACCAAGTGACAACACGTATAACAAGCGTGACCCCGTCGCCCCGCCAGCGCTAACAAACCCTGCGCGCTAACAAGTCCCGGGTTTGATGCGGCGCGCCATCGCGATAGCACGCGCCGCCCATCACCGGCTGATTTACTGCTAGTACCACTGGACTATCCCGCGGTAATAACCACGTTAAGGGACCTTCCGTCGTCGGCACCAACAGATGATGGTCTTTGTTAGCGCGGCAGTACAGCTGAGTACCGAACACTTACCTAACGGGTTTCGATGTGTGCATGCACTAAATCAGTCCAGACTTACCTTCAAGTGGAGCAGTGTCATAACTGATGATCTCTTCACGCGACTCACGGTTTCCTGCACACACTTATACACATACACAACATACTCACACACACGCGACTTTCGATATACAGCGGTTAAAGTAATCCACGGGAAGAATATCCACAAAAGTGGAAGAACAGCGGCGCGGTTGGGACACGCGGTTCTCTGGATAGCCAGATTTGGACTGTAATTGCATTTGGACTTGTGTCTGTTACTACCTAAGTAGGTCGGTACTCTGCTGAACAAACAATATTAATAGTCAAATTTTTTTAAGGTTCTCATCGGCGGAACTAGCATGACTAAGAAGCATACCGCTTTGACAATATTGATCTGGAATTCATATTTTGTATGATCGGGACAATTCAATTAGAATCCGCTGTACTTTGCCGTCTTTTGTACTGTATCAATAAAAAATAAACATAGGCAACGATGCTGATACCGCAACCTTCGCAACCCTCGTGTTTATTTCTGGTGCTCTCGATACCCCGTCAATGGAATGTCACCTTTCTCTTTATATAGCAAACTATGGTGGAATAGTGTGATCGCGATTATTGTATATTTAAAGTATTGCGTATTCATTTATTATTTAGTAAAATCGTTGACTCCGTTACATGCAACCTTCATAGACCCACTTTCTGCTGTTACATCTGCCATCTAGTATACATAGATACGATCGGCTACAGAAAGACTTGGCCGTCTCGCAACGGTCCCCTGCTGCCTCCTGTCGTGCTCCGGAGCCTCGAGATACTTTGCTCCCCTTGCAAAATATCATGTCTGGTATATACACATTTTATTGTCATTTGCAAGTTTAATGATACAATTATATTAACAAGTAAGTAATATCTGCATACCTCTCCGATACGTCGGTTTCCCAAGAAGGTGATGTTATTTAATTCTTGCATATGAAACAGTGTGAACGGTGCAGTGGAGCCGTAGGTACATTATGAGTAATAATAATATTTGTTGCCGCGCTTCGTGTTCCTTGTAATTCTGCCTCATCAATATGTAACGCGGGAGGCTATCGTTGTGCCAATTAAAATTGTTCTTTGATCGACAAATGTCGTGGTGAATGATAACAACAGAATGACGATCGTTCCCGGCCGGTGCTGAGACGCGGGACTGGCTGCCGGGAGCCGTCCGATCCACGGCCCGTCCGAAGTTTGTCTGATTTGTATGGTCCAATTGGTGTTGCAGCGTCTCATTTGGCTTTAATGTCATACATTGCCGACGTCATACGATAACGTTCATGCAATTACACGCTCATAAGTATGTTTTTGTTCATTTCAACCGAATTCTCTAAGTAAGCCATAAAGGTAACGCCAACATTGTAGGTAGGTACTTATATGATTAAAGACGTGATAGGTAGCTAGTTGCAGGCGTCAGTGCTTGACACAAACCGAGTCTTGCTTGCTTGCAGTGGCTGCTGCAGCCTACAGACAATGCCGAATTCCAACTTTGAAAGTCATAACACAGTATAGCATAATATATGTGTCGCTGACATCAATATTCAGCTCCAAGCCCCTTTGCCCCTTCGCCCCGTGGCCTGGCCAGCAGAGCCGCTCCGGTCAGCATTATGCAAATCGGTTCGATCTCAATTACGCCCTTTGTTGCCGAGCGGATAATGACAGCGGTGGAGCCGCGTCGATGTTATTAAACGTGTAGGTATAATTTTTATCTTTTCCATTATATCTGACCGCAAGGTTGTGGTACATTATCGTCAAATATTTAATTAATAATGAACATTCCTCCGACACAGGTTGCGAATAGAATTTGCGCGTATATCGTCGCAAAAATTTTAACGTTTCATTTCTGACGCATAATTAATGATTGAAAATTGACCCCAATGTTATGCTGGCACGGATCGAAGTATCGGGAAAGACGAAAGAGGCCTGACAGGGCTCTTGAAAATAAAAGCCCTTGCTTGAGCCAATCGCCAAACGATTGGTTGTGTTTCAGGAGCTTGAGAGCCAGTTTCATCTTATTTTGCCATCACATGCTTTATCTCATCGTATGCTGACTATTAAAAGAGAGTTCAAATGTTTTCATTTGTCAATCGAAAGTACCTATCTTCAAAAAAAGCAGGAGGTTCTCAATTCGACTATAATTAAGTTTACCTCATAAATATTGACTGGATGTTCCGATTTTTATACCTACTTCTTTTTTTATTCGAGTGCTTGACGTCTGACCCCGTACAATTTCAAGTACTTACCTAGTTTTTGAGGTCAATATTTTTTGCAAAAAGTTAGTCATATAATTATGTATGTAAATCATGCATCAATTAAGTATAACAAGAATCTTCAAATCATTAAACCCACAGTATTCGTAATAAGTAATGATAGTTTGCTCAGAGGCAAATGAACGTACTTAAAGACCGGACATTGATATCTCGCGTACGCTCATTATGTCATAAAGAGTGACCATTGACCACGTCGTGAACGACGCCCGGCGCACGACGCGACGCGTCGTCCGCACTAAACCTATTAATCCATGCAATCCGGTCGCCGTAATAGTGGATGCGTGACTACGACCGAATTTTCAGATCGTTAGAGCGAGCGCCGAGTACGCCTCCATCATTTGTGGACAGACCCCGGCATTAGTATTGCACAACTAATATTAAACCTTATTCTGCATCGATTTTATTCATCCCGGCCCTGGATGTGAAAGCATTGATTAATATTGTAATGAGCACGACGCAGGGCATCCCGCGTCGCTCGGCCGCAAGGTACGGGCGGGTCGACGTCCATGCCGGGCTCCCGTGGAGAGTTTGTTATTGTTGTTTAAAATAATATTCGATGTAAGCGAAACAAAGCGGCGCGGCCGCGGGAGCGCAGCGGCGTGGTGTACCGGTGCGGCGAGGAGGCCCGGACGGTAATTGTGTATAGTTTGAGATAATGCCGGTGGTGCGGGTGCAATTATTTTTATCCGCGGCCGATTTGCGTACGGCATTACGGCCGGAGCGGCGTAATGACATGGTGCGCCCGCGCGGTGTCGCCGAAATGATGTGCTTTTTAATAATATTCTAAACGAAGGTAAATTACCGGTGCGGCCGCGCGGCGCGCACGCAAATGAGCTCGGCCGGTCGCTGTAATTCCATCGTAGTGACCTCAAACCCAATTTAAGGACGATAATTTAATATAAAATTAGAAAACATACTGCAATTACTGTTATATTTCAACTATGGTTCTTTAAATAATAATATTACTCTATGGCCATGATAGGTGATCCCAAATTTCATATCATTGACCTGTCCAAGTATTTTCCTGTCGTCTCTTATTTGAATAATTCAGTATCAACAAGGAATGTGAACAAAGGGACGTTGTTTTCGGAATTCTTTAAAGAAATCATATTTTACTAAGTTTTAACTTCTGTACGCGCACCGCAGTCGATATGTTCGTAGTTAAGTGTAGCACATCGGTGAGGGCAGACGGCAATGTTTGATAGAAACAGTAAAACAAATAGTTTCGTGCAGGATATACGATGGCTGCGAGCGGCCGGTCATTATGCAATCACCGGGGCGCGCGGGCGCAGCGCAGGTCGCCATCACTATTAAAATGAACGGCCGCTGCGCGCGCATCTCCTCACTGCGCGCTAGGGATTACTGGTGTTGGTCTAGATATATTATCGAGACTCTTAAATAAATAAAACACATACATTATCGTTTTATTACACAAAATTCAAAAATTAGGATATTTCACTTACAACCTTTTATAAGCTTGATCTGAATTTGTGTAAGTACCGGAAACGTTCATCAACTTTGAAAGCACAGAGGTCAAAGGCCGATGGCAATGCAAAGTTATGATAAACATAATCAAATTAAGTCCAGAAAAGGAAACATAGGTCATAACTACTTAAATAAATACACATTTGCGCAGGTTTCATTCCAGTGCTTAATATCATAAAGGAGGTCCGCCAAATCCCATACAAAAAAAACCCAGGCCCGGCGCCAAAGCAATGTTTGTCAGTTTTTTTTATAACGCTACACACTCAAAGCGCACGCAAATGGACAACACACAAGACAAGGACACACACCCAGACCGAGAACGGAAATTTAAACTCATCATTCGAATTGCCGCCTCGCTGGGAATCGAACCCAGGACCCTCGGAAC
>DWJQ01000642.1:0-13356 GCA_018248915.1 Hesperia meskei straton
CATCTTCGGATGAATCTGCTGCGTTGGCTGCTTTACTGGATTCTGAAAACACGAAAGTAGTCATGTAAGAATTTATACAGAATTCTAACGTACCAAGAGCTGTTTGAAGGTTAAAAAGATGCAAGTCGAAATATAACATTGAATTGATTAACATAGTAAAGTATTAGCTTTAACACTGAAATGAAAGGAGGACGATCGATGTCTATAAATAATTCAGCTGCTTAATTATGAATGAGGCGTATTGAAATTTTGCCTAGTGATATTACAACTGTAACAATAATTTTCATTTTTTTAAGTTAGTCCCAATTCCTTCAAGGTCTTTTGTAATATTTAAATAAATTTAATTATGATTTTGTGTAGCAATAAATTATTTAAATGGTTAATACTCAAATTGTACATTTTTAATTGTACTATCTAAGATTTTTTCCATATTCGTTTGCTACTGTGTTTTGTAGGAGTGTTTGTGTAGTTCTTTTATTTATTCTGCGACAATCCTCTAGAGCAACGTCCCTCATTATATTTCCCCCGGCTCGGTTACTTTTATGATTTTCGTTCGTGACCCAACTTTATCAACTATTCTGTTGTATAAATTGGCAAAATATACCTATAAAAACTACAGAATAAAAAAGAAGGAAATAACGTCTTGGGATTGGGACTACGCAACTAATAATATTAAACAAACTATTGTTTGACCCAGTATTGACCGGGTCACTGAATTGTCCACTGTTGCTACCTGGTTTTCATCATCATTTTCTTGACCTAGCGCCAGGTCGACGTAGGGAAACGCCTATTCCTCTAAGATTAATAGCATTAATTTTTTTTCGGAACTAAAGCTAAAATCAAAACCGATCGAAAATTATAACGTGATAATGAAGTAGTCGTTTTGATAGGATCAATTCAGAAGTATGGAACGCCCCGTGCATTCGCTACAAATCGTAGAGCATCTCAAGTTGTCGCAGATTAAGAACAAGGGTGGTTTTGAGGGGGAACATACCACACAATCAGAACAATCCTCGGAGCAAATCTTTAAAGATTCCCTTCACTATATGTAAGTATCAATGGCCTAAGTCTTGTAAAATTAAATAGAGATTTATTTACCACAGTACTTATTCACAGTAGTTCATGTGCGGCTCACTTTAAGTGTCCTTATCCGCCGCAATCTCCCTATTTCTTTCCAGTCACATGATCTATTGAACTGGGGTTACATTAAATGATTTATTGCACCGTTTAGACCATTTAGCTAGTTGAGATGTTCTCATAGTAAGATTCTCGTCTCTGCCAATTATTGCAGCCTACGCTGGTTATTTGTACAAGTACAATAATAATGTTTGTGCAGTTAATTTTTTCATTGTACTGCTTTGATGTGATTCAAATTAAATGTTCGGTGTTTATCTTTATATTATATGTTGCCTTGCTATAATAAGACATTTCACATTCGGCAGCAAATTCGCCGGAGCATGTCAGCTGGAAATGGAATGGGTTTTTTACGAGGCCTTCGTGCCGAATGTCCTGGTAAAAATGATGCTTCAAGGCCAACCTATCTAAGACGCTATAAAAGTCACTAACGCTAACAATGATTTATTTGTGTGTACCTATTTAAATATCATTCGATCAATTGAGCCCAATTTTACGATTGACGTTCGTCATAGGATTTGAATCTGAATTAGACACATTGGTAACTCGACAGATTTGAATATTGTGCTAAATCTTTCCTTAAACAGACTGTAAACACAAACACTATCGATCAAAATCGTGTGTTGACTGTGCCCTTGTAATAGTAATTTTAGTATTTTTCTCAACTTAACAGCAATATGATTTCATCGTGCTCTGGTTAATAAATGACCGGAGGTAATGAATTTCCATTGGCGTTAATTGTAACTAAAATAACTAAACCTAGATTTAAATAAATATGGTTTCTTTATAATATAAATAAGTATCCGTACATATTTAAGCTTATTTATGACTTTAAAGTCATTATTATCATGGGTTCGAAATAACACCATAACAACTGTCTTAATTTTTTTAATAGAACAGACCAATGTTACAATTAGTCCGATTTCTAAATGGCATCCTAAATAAATAATAATAAAATGTACCTTCTATGTAAATTCCTAACTATGTAATAATACGTATCTACTATGTAATTCCTGGTAAGTATATTCTACCCGATAGGTACATACTTGTAATTAATATTTTAATTTTCCATACCTTATGAGGTAAGGGAGTGCTTGAATAATCACTATTTTACGTTTAATTTTATGCAACAGTCAAAGCGATTCACTTTGTAGTATTGTGACCAATATGCAAAAGCTTTTAAAGTGTCTGTACATAATAAAACTGGTACCTATGGATCGGTGTATGGACATGGAAATATTTGAGAAAGAGTACTTACTTGGGGTATTCACGCAATAGATCCCATTACAATGATTTAAAAACCATGGTTTAGTATGTGTTGTTCCTGCTTATCTCAGAAACACCTTAACTGATTTAAATTCGGTTTTTATCAGAGTATTATGTTGATTTACAGCTTGATATAACATTCTTCAATATTATTTCAAGTGGTTAGAAAATACACGCCATAATAAATGGCATGATTTAAATAAATCTGTTTATTTTTTATGCAGTTTATAGATGTAGTTTTGTTGACAGAAGCCCAGTTCCTAGAACAACATATTTTTGTTGTATCATAATATGTTACAAAAGAAGCGACATGTTAGCAAAAGATGAAAACACTGTTGAGGTTTAGCAAGTTATGGACTTGTGTAATTCACTGACCATGGCATATGTCTAACTCTCTTAAGTTCGTTTTCTTAACAGGAAGTTCCTAATATACTTACTACACCTATGCGAAAAATGGGGATAAGTTTGTCTACGAATCTAGCTTACAGACAGACAGATTTGAGATATTTTTTTATGTAAGTAATTCACGTTTTGTTGTGTAAATTGATATAAAATGTAAGAAATCATAGCAAAAAAGTAGGTATTAAAAATTTATAATAGGTAATCACTAGCTTCTGCCCGCAGCTTCGCCCGCGTGGAATTCACAATTTATCCATATTCCTATTAGTTGCCTATGGTTTAAGTAGTATTCATGTAGCATTTGATAGCGTGATTCAGAACTTGCAAATGAATTTTACTAACGTCATCTACGGGTATTAACAACATCCGGAACTAAATATCTAGCAACTAACAAAACATAGATTTCTCACGGGAATGAGATGTTTTTACCTTGGTAAAAAAGCCTACGTTACTCTTTACCCTCCTAACTATCCCCACACACATAAATCATAATATATCATATAATAGTTATGTTGCGACCTGAAAGCGTAAGAAACAAACACTGACATTTAACTAAATATGTGACTAATAATTCTCAAATCGGTGGGTGTTTGTGATATTTTGTGTGTGTGTGTGTGTGTGTGTGTCTGTGTGTGTGTGTGTGTATTTTTAAATTTATTACTGACATTCATATTATCTATAGCCAATTATAGGCTATCCTCAAACCAACTGCTATTTGTTTTAATTCTTGAAAAAAACATAATCTATGTATATTCAGAACTTTTAGTTTACAAAAGTAATCTGTATCTCAGTTTATTCCTATCGTCAAAATATTAAATATCTTTGTAACTTTCTTTCAATAAAAATTAAAAAATGTAAATACGAAAATGTTTCTAAAAGCTTTTAATTAATTTTTTGCTCTAAGCAGATAACTGTACCAACAGTGTTCTTCTGAGTTAAAATTACTTTGCCTGAAGGCATTGCTATGAAAAATGTCTGCTTGATTAATTCATATTTTTTTGTAAAACTTGTTAGTAGTAAAACGTTTCAGCATTATATTAAGAGTTCAGCCTGCATAACTATTATTCATGTATTTATTAATAATCTTTACATTTCGGGTTAAAGCTAATACTTCACAGGGATGTTAGGGAAAGGGAGATTCGGGTAATAAAATCAACTTGCATCTTTTTAAATATTTTCTTAATTCCTTTTAATATTGGAAATCTTTGATTAAACTTGATTTCTGTCATATTTTTTTCAAGAAAAATAATATTTTTCTAAATAAGTATTACATACATCCATTTAGACCTTAATTTAATAACAACGATGACAAGTTTAAAATGTCTACAAACACAACTTACGTCTTTTAACATTTATGCTCTACAATTTAATAATTTCGTATTGCGATGACAATGGCCAAAAGCACATAGGTAGGTATCCTAAATTCGATTATCCCTAGAATTTTCGAGTAGGTATCTCGTAGCCGCTAAAATTCTAAATTTTATACCTTTCATAGAATAAAATGAGGTGCAATAGATGTAAAAAATACTAGACATAGACTACAATTTTACGTTGATATTAAAATGTTCTAAAATAATAAAAAATTAATGAAACAACACCACTATATTTTGATCTACCTTGTACTTTGTATGGTTTTGGCAGTGACATTACACTTTCACCACTAGCAAAGTGTCATAATCATAAATCGCCTTAAATACTACAGTAACTGGTACCTATAAATCGATTATATCTAATCATCGAACACGGCGCAACAATGTATAGTTATCGAAACTGTAACAAGTAGACTCACGAAACTTTGATACAAAATTAACAATAGACTATAAAGATAACTAAGCGTAACATTCTAAAAACTAATAAATAGCGACAAGTTCAACAATAGGTACTCGATGAAACCTAATCATTATAAGAACATAAGACGACCACGCCCAAGCGTACCGTCGCTGGTGAGTCGACGGCAACATATAAAACTACGAGTAATTAACTGTTCATCATAACCACAACGATATGCGCACGTTTAACTTAACAACTAGAAAATAACACTAAAAAGACTGCATTATTAACACTGCACGAAGGCGATACAGCGATAACACGAGATTACCGGTCTAGGTAATATTAACTACGGTAATATCTCCACGAATCCAAACCCACGGAAAGAACTAATGCATCTAACTAAGACTCGTCCGGCTGGCGGTGCCGTATTATTGTCGGTTATTCGTTTAACGATACAGTTCATCAAAATAATATAAACACTGAAGCAATGTATAAACAACGGGATATCACAAGATTCGACGGCACTGCATCTATTTTCAGCGTGACAGTTCGCTTTTGATCTGATCAGAGTAATTGCGGAAACCGAGAACTCGTCATCTTATCTAAACCAACTGAACACTGGACGCTTTATCACAGTTTATTCTTCACCGAGGCGAGATGCCTCATGCTTTTGCCTTTTGACGCGGCCGGCATTGTACCATGCAAATGTAACCGGCATCGACGTCACAGCCGCTCACCAGGAGGTTCATGAGGACGCTCGAGGACGGAGAAGAAGAGGTTGGGGTGGACACTGGCGAAGGACTACGCTTGGCGCGCTTCGCTCTAGGTTCCTCATCTTGTTTCAAAACCCTTTTGACACCCGTGTCCCATGTTGATATACTTCTGCTTGGAATGAGACCTGAAAGAACAGATTGTTTAATAGCTTTTGTTTTCAACTTTATTCAACTTGTTTTTGTGCAAACTCTTGCTGGTATATGCATACCTGGGTCTGAATAAATATTTGTAATGAGATCCTGTGGTGGTGGACCGGTGGGTGGTGCTGCTAGTAAGCGTTGAAGAGCCGGTGCCGAAGACGTGGGTTGTGGCTCAGAGGGTTGAGGTCTGGCTTGGCTCACGTTATCTGGTAACGCCCCCCACATAACAGCCGGCTCCAGTACCGGAAGTTCATCGGTAGCTGGTATGAATGGAGAATGTCCATCATCGATGTCATTATCCGACCTTGCACTATCGAAGGCATCTAGCGATAATTCTGTCAGTAGTGACGACTGCTCACATGACGACTCAGTCTCCTGAAATAATATTTTATATTTATATTGCTTAATGTTATATCATTTTACATTATATACTTGTACTATATATTAAAATAAACTTAAATATAATTATAGAACGATCTAATACCTGGGGTTCAGGTGAAGACAGCAAAGAATCGCCAATCAAAGAATCAACTGGTGATCCATTGGCCAAATCGTCGCTCAACAAACTGCAGTAGTTGTCGTTCAGCATAAATTCGTCGAACATATTATCAAAGGTAATACAAGCGTCACCGGCTGTCGGTGCCAAATGTGTGAGATCTTCCGGTTCGTCTTTAAGCACTGAAAACGATTGATAAAGTTGTAAGGTAATTCTTGTTAATGAAAAAGAATTCAACAAAGCAAGCTACGGATACCTAAGCTGGTGTAGTTCGAGTGCGACTCACTTGTAAGTCCCTCGTCTGGGGAGAACATGAGAAAGCCTTTGTTCATTTCTTTCTTTCTGGGTGCAAAGATCTGTTCGGTAACGGGTATGGGGCGTTCCTCCTCGGGTAGGATGGTAGCAACGATGGCACCGTTGGGAACGTCGATGGGGGCCTCGCGGGGCGGCGGGATCGGAGCGACCGCGGTCGACACCACGACCGGCTTCAAGTCTGCGTGCTGCACTTGGTGCGCAGCGAACACCTCATCTTTGCACTCGATACCGCTGTAAACATAATTTGAAATAGAAATATTGCAAACCTAACTATCAAACTAAAATAAGGTCTGCCGCTTTCAATTTCATCCTACATTGTCTGTCGTTTGAGTGATAATTTTGTCATATTAGACACTATCCGCTACAAAGGAGTGAATTGTAAACAAACATGAAGTTATCCATGTTAATTTACTTTGCAAACGAGTACGTGCAAAGAGCTACAATTGTGACTAGTTATTACCTAAGCGCAATCTAAAGAACGTATCGGTGCGAGGTACAAAATATACCTACAATGATGTGTACGTTGCACCGGCGAGTAATCAGCCAACAATACTCAAGGTCAATCATTTAAACGTACATCCAAAGTAAGACGTGAAACGGATAAACGACCAAGAGATATTATGTAAAATATTTCGTTCTTCTAATATTGATATATTGAAACAAATTCAATTCAATTGTTCCATATTTCATCCATGAAAGTCAAAGTGTTTAAACAAGGGGAACCAACAGCGTTAAATTATTGCGGTGGCATTAAGTATAATATGGAAAAACCATAATAAAGAACTTCAAAATCAACAACACTATTTTGAAGAAAAGTAAAGATGTTATTTAATTAAATATTTTGATTATTATACACTTGGATAACCCTTAATTTTAAAAAAGGTTAAGTTATTTATGAGCTATGTTCCCACAGTTTAACTAGATCTTAAGTTTAAAAAAAATTTATAATAAAACACCAGTGCACTGTAATAAAGCTACTGCCTCTTTGACAAAATCAAAGTAGCCATCGTTAATAAGGTCAGTAATTTACAGCTATCTTCAATGTAATTTAAGCTTTAACTATGGTATTAATTAGTGCAAGAGAATGATAACCTAATAACTGATCCCCTAGGAAATGCGTCAATGGAGTATAAGACTTTCAAGACAACGATGTTGATGAAGATTGAACTACGTGATAACAGCGTTATTGAGTTTATATAGGTTCAAGTTTCCATTAACCTTGTTGATAAAGAGATAATATGCGTAAATAAAATCTACATTTACTTCACTATCAGAGCGGCTTCAAACAAAATAGTTTTAATGACGAAAGATCGAAAACATAGGCAACCTAATGTACTTTCAGATTTTCGAACTGTGTATTAGTCTTAACAAAAACATTGATACTAAAATATTAAATACAATAAAGAATTGTGAAATAAAATTGAGAAAAATAAATAAAATAAAAGAAACCGTAAGTTTTAAAGTAATTTAAATTATCGTTAAAACAACAAACTCGCATACTAAAAACTAGCGATTCATCCTATTCTACACATAAATCGTAAGTGGGGTGTGCAGGGTGTGCTACACTTCGCTGTTTTCGAAAGTGAATTTACCCAAGTAAGATGCATGTACGACAAATGTGAGGTTAGAAAGAGATGAACTAGTGGTAGTAAGTGCGGCCTTGCAAACGACCTTGCCTGGGATACCCCCTCCCCCTTCGTAGGAACCCCCATGTTTTCTTTGAGCCGGCCATTCACCAGTAGAAGTGAAACTGAAATGCGCGCGCATCGAGAGCACACCACCAGCCCTTATCGATTGTGGGAGAAAGATTCCTAACTGAGGAACGTCCCGTCTCAGTCGGTCCATACCGAAATGCCTAGCTGTCTGTCTCATCCGTTATAGCTAGTCATATGCGATGGTTATTTAAAAATAGAACTAATTGGATTAGGTTATACAACCTCAGCGTTATAGTATAGCCAGGTAATATTTTTACTTTGACACATTTACATCTATTAGTGAAGAATAAGTTCTGCTAGTCGAAAGAATAATTTCAATACAATTATGCGGTAATAAGGTAAACATCTTAAGATGAGAGCGCAGCTGTTTACCGATGCCGACCTTGGCCGTGATACCGTTCAACGGGCAGGCAATTCAACAATTACATCCACACGGTCGAGGGCATTTCAATTACGTCATCAACTCTTAAAGTTAAACGAAATACTAATGTCTAAATCCCAGCTGTGAGATACGAAATTTAGCATTGTAAGCGTGACGTGAGAAAAATATTTTTAGTAAAAACGAACTCCAACTTCAATTAAAGCCCGAACTCTCAAATAGAGCCAAAAGGTGTTCAAATTTCTAAATTTGCAATATTGTATGTCTCATTATCTTTGTAACTGATGGTCTGATGGATAACTTCAAAAAGAGCCCTTGTAAAAAAGAGTCAGAATGGTTCAACAAGCTAGTGGTAACTAACTTTCATGATTTGTTTTAGATTTTTAACTGCTCATCTACTAAGTTTTGTTTTCTTGCTTTAGCTTTTAGATTTTGTTTTTTAAATTCTTTTAACTAATTGTGTAGACAATTCCTACTTTACCTTCTAATTGTGATAATTCTTTTTTGTTAAGGAGTATCAAAATTTCGCAACTTTGGAACAACTTTAGTGTGAAATTTTCTACTTCGTAAAATACCAACGTGTGCTTGACTACAAGTTATTTTAAATATTATTAACACAATAATAAGTGACATAATGATTGCATGTAAGGCGAACTAGCTATTTACCAAAATTATGGCAACCTATAATGATATTTATCTATTAATCTGAAGGCCGCTACGATCAGATAAGATAACATGATTACATTAAAGATGGATTTATTGTCAATTATCCATTATGGAAATTGACAATTCTTTTCAATTTCATAAATTTGATTTCTATAATAATTTTACAAAAGAAAATGAAATTTAAGATCAACCGATATGTAGACTTTGTTTATAATTTTGTTTTTGTTTTATCGTTCATTAATAAATAATTTATAATAAGGAATTAAATGTGGACTAATCTGAGATAACCGTTTTGTTCGAGATAACAAGCAGTAATAATAAGTGCCAATTGAAACCAAGTTTGATTCAGACATTGAAAACTGGAATGATGTTCCTAAACTGGCACAGACTCTAGACTAGATACACTTGCAATATTGACATAGTTTTTAGGTGCTAACAAATTATTCTTAATTACGAATGAATGGTGCTGAATATTGAACATAGGTCTGCCAATGGCGCGGCTCGAAGACCGGCGCGGGAGTCAAGGCCAAGCCGGTGGCGCGGTTACATAACGTAACTGGCTGAGGACAGCGGGGGACGCGTTCGCTAATTTTAGCGGATCTCGAAAACAAGACGCCAACCGAGACAGAAAACGCAGCGCCCGGCGGAGCTTCACGCATGCACCTCGATTCAAACCATGACAAAAATAAGCTAAACACAAGATTACATACAAACGACTGCATTCCACGCCGTAAACAATCTTTAATATTTGAAACGAACGGTACTGCAAGTAATAACTGCACAGTTTGTAATAACTGCAACAATAGATATAATACAAAAAAGTTTACATGCACTCGCGTTATTATTATGACTAACGATAGTTTGATGGGAAACGCTAATTTACATTTTCTGCGAATAAGAACGGCCACAAATGCAACAAATTCCGTGATTCGAATTATACGAAATTAAATATGCTGCAGTAACCATTATTAGTAATTATGTTGCAGTAACCATTATTAGTAACTACCTTCCATGTCAAGTAGTTTTTAATATAAAAGTTTGAGGCGCAGATTTTATCAAGCACTTATTCTGACACGAACACTTTCCACAATCCACTGTCACTGTGTTTTAAATCACTGATTCTTACCATGTTGTAGGTAGTGGAGTACTATATTCGAATGGGATACAGTTAGTATTCGAGTTGGCCGGCGATTGCGGAAACTAAGAGCGAGCGGCTGATCGGGTTCGCGAGTTTGGGCCGTCGATGGAGTCGTACGCATGGGGTGTACGCTTGCGATGAAGTCCGTGGCGCGAATGATACGCTCAGCGATTGGTGGCGACGGCGCACTCGTGACTCTCGTGACGCGACCCACCTAAACACACATACTGCACAACCGGCGGAATCCGTCCAGAATGTAGTGCGAATATTCTCTATTCGTAATGAGTTTATAGCCTTTTCATACAGACGACTGGCTGTTAAGGCGCCCAGCAATTCTAATTTTGGTGTACTGATGACCTTAATCGGGGCTACTCGACTCTTAGCCAGTAGCAGGCGCACCATCACCTCACCGTCATCGTCTACACTACGCACATACAAACACGCGCCGTATGCACGTTCAGATGCATCAGAAAAAATATGGAACTCAACGGATTTCGGTGAGTTACAGATAACACGTCGCGGGGCATAAATATTATTTAAACTAGGTAAATTAACAACTATCTCAGCCCACGATTTCTTGATTTCAGGCGGAAGTTGTTCATCCCAGGATAATTTTTCCAACCAAAGTTGTTGAAGTAAAATCTTCATGACAATAACACAAGGAGCCAGCAAACCGAGTGGGTCAAAAATCTGTGCGATTACTGACAATATATCGCGCTTGGTAGGTATTTCCACTGGCTACTAAGCCACTTGGAAAACACAACTGATCAGAATTGGCTGACCACCCAAGACCCAACGTTTTACTAGGCTCTGAAGCGCCGATGTTCAGATCCAGTGATGACTGTGGAGATTCAGGCTTAGGAAGTACCCGAGGATCGTTAGACTTCCACTTTCTCAAATTCATTTGAGCAGAAGCTAATGTGGAAGTGACCCCGTCACGCAAATTAATGACTTCTTGTAAGTCGTCCCCACCAGTTAATAAGTCATCAACATAACAGTCATGGATAATAGCATCGGCAACTTTCTTGTCTGAAGCCTCCAATCCGAGCTGCTTCATGCACCTCGTTGCCAAATACGGAGCGCTTGCCGTACCGTAAGTGACGGTGTTAAGCTGGTAAGCTTGAAGAGGCACAGATGGACTATGGCGCCAGAGAATTTGTTGTAGATGACGATCATCTGGATGAACAATTACCTGACGGTACATCTTCTCAACGTCTGCTGCGATCACATATTTGTGTTGCCTGAACCGCAGCAGAATGGATAACAAGTCGTCTTGTACCACGGGCCCAACCATTTGAATGTGGTTAAACGAAACGCCAGTGGTAGTAGGACTGCTTGCGTTGAAAACCACTCTTAATTTTGTAGTGGAACTACTTTCTCGTAGAACTCCGTGATGAGGAATGTAATGCACTTTAGGACTCGAAATAATGCTATGACATTTAGTCATATGACCTAAGGATTCATATTCGAACATGAAATCCCTGTACATGTCGAAAAGTTTAGGCTTTGCGTGAAGTTTTCTTTCTAATGAAAGAAAACACTGCTTCGCTCGTGACAAAGAATCCCCTAATAACTGAGGTGACTGTTTAAGAGGGATTCTAACACAAAATCGACCGTCATCGAGGCGAGTAGTGTGGGTTTCAAAATGTTTTTCACAAGCCTTTTCTTCCGGTGAGTACTGAAAGTCTGCGTTTACCTCTTCGAGTTGCCAAAATTTTGTTAATTGAAATTGAATGTCATGAATATCCTCATCACACTTATTATTATTTAAATTGGTAAAGTGACACAAGGCTTGAGATGATGATACATGGTCGCCTGTAATGGGACCTGATACGATCCAACCCAGTTTCGTATCACAGAGTATCGGGAGTCCGTCTCCTAATCTAAGCCGTTGTGTTCCTAAAATGTCCCAAAACACGTCTGCTCCTCCTATCAATATATATCAATAGCGGCCGGAACATGAAAGTGCGGATCCGCAAGACAGACGTCGGACGGAATGTTTATAATAGACAAATCTATTGATTTACATGGTGTATTATTAGTGATTGAAGGCAAAATAAAACACTGTATATTCGTTGAATAACAATCGTCTAAAGATTTTATTTGTAAACGACACGATTTATTAATTTGAAACGTGATTTATTTGTCCCTAAGATGGAGTTATTTATCCTAGTAATAGGCAGCCCTAGCTTCTCATACAGTTCCTCACTCATTAAACACGTCGTACTACCGCTGTCTAATAATGCACGAGCGACATGTTGTTTACCATTCTTACCGAATACTTTAATTAACGCCGTGGACAATAACACATCTCCGTTGTGAGAGGGAGGCTGCGCAGCGACACTTGCCGACAGTGACAAGCGAGCACTCGGCTCGGGCGGCTGCTGTGTCGGAACCTGCGTATGCGCAATAGGATGTTCAATTATATTGTTATTCTCCGAGTTAATAAGTGATGCACCCGTAATAGCAGAAACCGGTTTGTTATTGCGGTCCGAGACATGCACCAGAGTATTGTGTTTACGCCGACAAACCTTGCAGCCTGGCTTCTTGCAATTATTAGCGTAATGACCGGACTGTAAACAATTAAAACACACCTTGTACTCGGGCAGTAGTTTTAACCGCGACTCATTAGTGAGTGACAAGAACTGAGGGCAATTAATTAACTTATGATCACAATTACACTTAGGACAGCGTTTAGAATGTGTATTATTTTTATTGTTGCAATTATTGTTATCAGAAACAGTAACCAAAGTTTTTAACTTATTGGCAGACTTATTCAGGTTCGGCGAATTTAAACTATTATGCATTTTACTTGAACATGTGGACATTTCTATAGTTTCTAATAAGTCAGCCCTATTTTTAAGAAATGAAAGAAATATATTAAATGTTATTTATTTATTTTTTTATTTTCCTATTTATTTTTAGTTGGTTCTCCTAGGGATTCTAATGCTCGTAAGTGTTTATTAGTTTGGTCTAAAAGGCGTTTTAAATTAGCTGATGACTCTCTTGTGATGACTTCTAAATTAAATATAGCAGAAACATGACGAGAAATAAATTAATGATTTAAATAACAGAGGGCTCAATTTGGTTTCCAAATTACCAGAGTATGATTGTGTTAAACACTTCCTATACGGTGCAAGGAATAAGGCTTTAGGAGTAACTAA
>DWJQ01000643.1:0-13356 GCA_018248915.1 Hesperia meskei straton
GTAGTACCATCGCCCGCCACATCGTATCAATTTCTACCGTCATAATAATTATTTTAAGAGCAATTATGTTACGGTGTAGAGCCGGTTTCACATTTTATTTACATTTAGGTAACCCTGCCTTAACGATATTTATTTAATATTTTGTAACACCTAAAAACTAGGGTATACAAGGGCAAAACTTAATGCCTAATGGCATTCTCTACCAGTCAGCTCTGGGTAGATGCAGAAAAGGCAAAAATTTATGATTTTCATTCAACGCATGTCACGATTAGAAGATATTTTCGATCGTAAAATGCTATCAATGATTGTACTAGAATCAATATTGACAGCGTCAATCCAATTATCAGTAGCCTCTCCGTATACCCATATTACCCATGATCAATCAATGATTCTCGAATACTTATCGTTCTTCGACAACCAGGATTGTTTGTGTCAATAATTGACATGCGTCGACATTAACAAGATTAACGAGTGTTGTTATTGTATTACGAAGGACGAATTTGGTTCATCCTTAATGGAATAACGCCAAATATGTTAGGTTTGATGTTTATTATTGTTTGATGAACTTGATTTGTTCTACGATTTTGTTTGACATATAGTTATCTGTTAAAAGATAGCTTTGTGTATACTTGTACATCACAATGAGGGTCGCCGTTTTTGTGCTCACCAGTTGGCGCCACCGGCGAGTTGAGGTCCTGCTGTCAACGCCCGCCCATACATAAACAGTGACAGATGTCATTCAGACAAGCGAAAAGTGACAGACAGAACTCAGTTTTCACTAGCGCCTCTAGCGGGAAATTCACACGCGGTTACCCTCATTGAGGATATGATAGTTTACTTATTTTATTATGATAAGTTTATTACGTAGTGATAGTTTACATCACAAATGGAAAGTTTTACCGGTTTTACCAGAAAGTCTATAATGAAATTTATTTTAATTACATACCGCTAGTAACAAGGATCAATTGATTAAAGTGCTCATAAGTTTTAACGGTAACTAATCTAATTAAGTAAGTATGTTCAGGTCGTATAACTAAGCCAATTGGTAAATTGGCAAAAGCGTTTGTGAATTCATTGAGTATTAAGTGCCTACTGGTACCTAATTAATAACTTCGATCTTCTTCTTATTTGAGATGAGTGGCTATCAGTGACTGTCACTGGTGCCTTTATGGTTAAAATTTAAAACTGATTGATGCATCTTACTTTATTCTTTATTTATTTATCACATGAGATGCGATGGGATTGGAGTATGAGACTAAATGTATGTACTAGAAAAATTAGTTCTATAGTTCTTCCTATTTTAACATAGGTCCCGTTTATAATGCCTAAACTTATGTATTGTCTTGTTGTAAGACGCAATAGTTATTATGCTGGATCGCAACTTAACCACGCTGCTCCAATGCGGATTGGTGGAGGGGTTAGTGGCCAACCCAGTGTCGAAAGTTTTTAAGCCGCCCGAAGACCTCCGACACGGCTTAGCGACTGCTATCTATCGATAACAACCGGGACTGACGGCTTTACGTGCCCTCCGAAGCACGGAAGCGCTCAAGATATTTTGCCACTAGCGATCACCCATCCGACTACCGACCGCGCCCGCTGTTGCTTAACTTTGTCGATCGCTTAGGATCAACGCAAGCCGGCGGGCTATGAGCATTAATGACATAAATTAATACGTCCTTTTAGGATAAGCGCTGATACGAAAAATTATGGGTAAGATTTTTAATGAGATGAGATTGATAGTGAATTTTGGGGTATTAGGCTTCATCCTATATCCATCTATGAGCCAGAGCTGACCTCCCGTGCATCTATCTAAACAACGGACGAGGTTACCCGCCCTGCTCCGCTTTTCGGACATCGCTGGAAATAATACCATCGAGATTTATCCCGGCTGGCTAGTCAATACCTGCTTGAGTTGTCGTGTTCCAGCTGGATTCTCGAGAGCCAGTATTTTCTTTCTTTTCTCTTCCTTCTTGCTTTCTTTGAGTTATTGATGTCTATTGGCAACTGAGACCACTTACCATGAGGGCTCATGAATTCTTTTGCCGGCTATAAACATAGAAGAATTCAGATATTTAAATAAGAAATCAAATATACCTGAAATATATACAAATCTTGCGAAAAAGAAATTTATATAGTTCGTCAGACGCCAATGTTTTATATATCAATTGCTGTTCATTAAACACGTTATTATTTATAAAACACATTTCGCGTTAACAGATCTTTGTGACAAATTGGAAACTTAGAGCAGTTTTATATCATAGGTGTACGTTGTTTGGCAGTGTTATATCTGCAACTTCAACTCAAAAGCTGTAACGAGAGGCTGCGCAAGATATCCATGTCCAGCGTTCCGCAGTTTGCGGATGCAGTCGCGGCATCCGCAGCGGTGGCCGCGGTGCGACTGCGGAGTGTCTGCGACCTGCGACTGGTGCTCGGTGGCTGGGTCCGCAAAGCCGAGCGAAGCACCAGACACAACTCTCACTGCGCGCGCCGTGTGCGGTTGTGGTTACTCGCTCGTCCGTTCTCGCCGACTTCACGCACACCTCAGTGTTCTGGCACACAGCCACTTGTAAGCGCGCTACTACGTAAACCGCGCAATTTCTCTCGAACGTAATTAGTATGTGAATGCGACATTTTAAGTAATACAACACGAAAAACAGTGAAATGTTATGTTCGCCCGTTGAATGATTCCCCGGTTCTCCACTTCGTCTTGGACACACTTCATGAGGAACTAATCGCATTAACTTTGCTAAGGTGAGCCGAGTGATTTAATTACAGGAATTGAAAATTTCCCCAAGTTAAATAGTAATTGAACGTTTAATTCCAGTGTTAGAATATGCATGAGTTCAGTGTTATAAGGACGAGATAAATTGTTGTTTAGTAAACCTCGATAGTGTCAATAATTTTCTGCAATGTTTGATCTTTAGTTGGTGTGTCAAGAACAGTGTGTAGGCCAGTGAGATGTCCCACTTCTGCTTAAAACCGTCACTCGTTGTGGGTGACCAAGTTAAGGCCATCGTTAAGATTGCGAATATTCGTTAATGATATATAATATCTATCTCAATAGTAAATAAAATTTTCATTGACTATATTTAGCTTTCAACAAAATGAAAGTGTGCCTGCATACCTGCACTTGACTGATATGGTAGCTTTGAAATAAGATTTATTCGTATTTATATGTAGTTTATCACTTACATAAAGGTTTTGTTTTTGTAAGAATTGTCTATTAATATTATGAAAGTTCAAAACATTTTTTTTTCAGAAATTTGATAATAATAGTTATACCTATAGGTATTAAACATAGTTACGTTGTATTAAATCTAAATTAGAAACTAAAGAAATCAAATCTAAATTGCAATGTATAAACATTGCAATTTAGATTTGATAAAACATGTCAAAATACTGATGTGTATTAATTACATGTTGCTTAAATTAACCCATATTGAATGTAGGTAGAATTACAGATAAATAAGATAATGTAAAAGGAGTTGTGTTCAATAAAGAGCCATGACAATGAAATTGATAACGTTAACAAATGTTTTGTAAACCTTTCAGCTATATTGTGGGCATTGTTAACAGGAAACAGTCATATTATTGTGTAGTTAAGTATAATCCGTATGATAGATATAGAATACTTAAATAACTTGAAATTAATTTAACACGAACAATGGTTGTTATTGTATGACTCGCAAGCTATACGAGTCATTAAATTGGCGAACATTAACCTAAGCAGCGATCGTCTCTTGAGGAAGTTTAATAAAATACATACGACCGCTATTTTCTTTCACTTCCTTGTTGAATAACAGGTCCTAAGTAATGGTGTTACTTATACATATACGTATAAAAGCGAAAGGTCATTCACACATTACGAAATATCCAAAATAGCTTGATGTAGGTAGGTTTAAAAATGAAATTCGGCAGAGAGTTGGTAGAGTTGATCGGCAGTTGGTTCGGTAGGTAGTTGGCTAAGAACGGATTTAGACATATGCCACTCCTGGAGGTATGTAGGGGTATGTACATAGGTATGTAGAGTTATATAGGGGTTATATTAAAGGGGTTGAGATTTTGCAAGAAATTTCCTCGATTTTAATGCAACATCATGAAAATTGGTCTTTAGGAATATGGTTACAAATGAAAATAAGAAATAGGTGCCAGCGGAAGCTACGTGCTGCATGCTCGTTTGCTACCTTAATTAATTTCATTAAAAATTAAACTTCTTTTGCAACGATTTCGCTAAAGCAACTCCTAGGTAAACTTAGGGATGATACTTTTTCAAAAGCAGTCGTTACCATTGAAAATCAGTCAAAACAGCTTATAAGCGTTTCAAGCCGCGAGCTACAGTTACCTACATAGTTCTTAAACCTTACGGTATAATGACAGATGTCCTAATATCATGAAACAATATGTATGCAACTTTGGAGCCGTGCATAACTAAATCATTTATCATTAAGAGAGAGCGACTATTAGTCATTCGCCGTATCTCGATTTACTAAGGAAAAAAGTGAAACCCGTTTGTATTGTACAGCGTATTCTTGCGAATACCTATCTATACGTATTTATAATGAGATCTCTTAGCTGCAGCTATTGTTCTTAATTATATGTGCATCTAGTATAGGCAATCGTTCTCACCATCGCGCCCGATGATCGATTAAAGTCAGCATATCTACGGAGGCAGAGGTCTAAAAGATTGACTGAGTATATTTATAATCAAGTGACAATACTCCAATAAAAATATATCTACCTGAATATGAAATAGGTATCTACGACAGGCATAGTGGTCAAATGACACATTCTATTTCCTGTTATTAAACAGTGTATGACTCTACTCGATGGCTTCTAAAATTGAATAAAAAGGTCATTTCACTAAAAACGTTTATTTTAAATAGCCAACACTGAAAATATTAATGCTTTCTTTAATCTCTTTATTAAATCTCACGAAGCCTTAGATTCTCTAAGACAATTCCAACCAACCTTAACCCTACAAACCGGGAAAAATGTAAAGCTACGCTAAGCATTTAGCAGCCGTTACTCAGAAATTCCCATCTTCCATCCCATGAGCTTATGATAATAAATTGTCTCACAGCTAAGTTATTGGACAAAAGTAGTTAAAGTTATAATGATTTAAAATGTCAGTTAAAAGATTTATAAAATTATTAACACAGTCTGGTGGGCGTGAGGCAGTTATTATACTAAACTTATTATCAATGAAACCCTTCCGTGTCAAAAAAAAAGTGTCATTTGTCAGGAACTAAAACCTGGATGAAACTTCATATAACCTTTGTGCATAATATATATCAAATGATCACTTTGCGAATAACAGACAGGCAAATAGACGTTTCAGATAATGGTTAATTGGGTTCAATCCACGGGAAGTCTTAAATGACGACGTTACCGAGTCGCCACGTCGAGTCGGGACAATTTGGTGACCATTAGAGACCGGTAGACCGTGATGAAAATGAAATGATGAAAATTTGATTTATTTCTACATAATTCAAGAGAGATAGAGATAGATTTTACAATCCTTGTGATCTCTTCCACCAGAGCTAGGAATTGAAAAGTAGGTATTAAGTGAAGCACGTAGCATGCAAATAAAAAAAAATTAAAAATTTAAAAAACCCCCGACACAAGAAATTACATTTAAAAGGTAAAAAATAATAGAGAAACTCAATCTTGAAGTACGTAAGTATGTATTGATAATTCTAAAAAAAATACATCGCGTTGGGGGAACCCTCCTAACTATTCATGAAATCCAATTTTTTACATAAGTATCACATGCATACCTATTTTGTCTTTTACCGAAGACTTTCGGTTATGAGATTACGTTAGTTACTATTCGTAATTAAATTGTTAAGAATGGAGCGGTCTCCCACCTCGACGTAATTTTTTTAGAATTATTATTACAAACAGACACACACACAGACACGTCAAACTTATAACACCCCTCTTTTTGCATCGGGGGTTAATTAAAATAACGTTATGAGGTCATTTCGCCTCAGCTTTGTGGTTCAAATTATCACTGTGAGATTCTGATTCTGCGGTTCTTTTTAATTGTTACTCAGAAGTTATTAGGTTTCCGGAAGGGAAAATTGATTGAGTCACCATTTATATAATTTGTTTAATTTCTAAAAGGACAACTTTTATCTGAGGTAATTATCTGATTCATTTTAAGAAATGTGTAACTTGATATACTCTCTTTTGAGTTATGTCAACATTGGTTGCTACAGCGTATAGATAGCACCCGCTTTCTTCAGCCCAAATGAGGTTAACGGCGTATTCCAACGAGCATGGAATCACAAGTAGATGTTGACGTCCTATTTGCACTGGTATCGCATATAAGTTGTCTTATTGTTCATTTATATGGAGGTCATGGACACAATACAATTGAACGATTTTAAGTATTGCCTCTTGATGAAGAACTCGTGGTGATTCGCAAGTCTCTTGACAAATTAATGTGTGATGCCGTACTATCGATATTTAGCCCTCTGTATCATCGCGTAGCCTGTAGGCAACATACCGTTTGTACCCTCGCCAAATTCATATTAATTGATTTTGTTTGGTTAAAATGCACCGTAAACTATGGTCAACAAACCAATGTTTCAAATTAGTTACAAAAAAACTAACTAGATGGCATTATCTGTCGCAAATCAAAGTTAATATTTCAACTGTCGGTAATTTCAACAAGTACGTGCGTGCTCTGATTTGAAAAATAGTAAAAAATTGGATTTTGAGTGTTTTTGGGTATAATATTGCAAACATGGACAGGTAAGTGCATCAACTTTTATATTTTTAATTAATTTAGACAAAATTATTATTATTTTGTACTTATTTTTGAACATTTATCTTTGTTTCTCGTAGGCTACATTGACCGATTAGGTAGTTATTCTGTATGACAAGCAAAATGTTTATTATGATTTTATAATATTCCAGGAGGGCTCGCAAGCGGCCTCTTAAGGACTTGGAGATTGCTGTCGCACTAGAAAACAGTGCAGACAGTGAAGACAGTTTGGATTTTGACGATGACAGCCTCGAAGATCCTGATTTTATACCCGGATTGGAAACATTTGAAGATGATATTGCCGGTGTAGATATTGACGTGGATTCTATAATAGAAACCTTAGAAGAGGACAACGATAACCCATCTACTAGCGCAGAAATTGCTCCATCACACGTAAGCCTTCCTCAGCCTTCTTCAGCTCAAGCCATCCAACAAGGGAAGAAAAATAAGCCCGCCAAATTGAATCTACGTTGGAAGAAGAAGAATCTTCAGCTAATTCCTGATCAGCCTTTGTTGGAATATCTAGCTAAAGAAGGCATCCATGCTCTTGGTACGATAAGAAGGAATAGAATACCGAATTGTAAGTTGCAATCAGAAAAGGTCATTTTGAAAAAAGAGCGTGGGTACTCTGAAGAATATGTAGCCGATGTCAACGGGGTCGATGTGTCTACTGTTGCTTGGAAAGACAACAAAATTGTTATCCTGGGTTCAACTTTTGCAGGACAAAAACCTGAAACTGATGTTCGAAGATGGGATAAACAGAATTCAAAGTGTGTCAACATAAAGCGACCCAATGTGGTTGGAGAGTACAATCGCCAGATGGGTGGCGTCGACCTCATCAACAGCATTATGGGCATTTATAAAATACGGCTGCGTAGCAAGCGATGGCATCTGCGCCTTTTCTACCATTACTTAGACCTCACGATGGCTAATGCATGGCTACTTTACAAAAGAGTGTTTAGACACTCTTTTTGTACTTAGGTACAAAAACGTCCCAGGATCCAGCCGTTTATCATCAGCGGATTTTCGTCTGGAGGTTGCAGTATCTGTTTGTAAAATGGGCACAAAGTCTGTTATGTCCAGTCGCCGTTCGGTGGAGAACGAGCTTCAAGCCAAAAAGCGCAGAGGACCTCCAATGGCAGTACGACAAGACCAGATTGGGCACTGGCCTATATGGTCTGATAAAAATATCAGATGCAAGTTTCCAAAGTGTACGGGATTTACCCACAATACATGCTAAAAATGTGGGGTAGCATTGTGCTATACTAAAACAAAAAATTGTTTCAGAAACTTTCACATTTCATAGAGGAAATTTTCTGAAACAGTTTAAAGTTGATTGTAGATGTTTCTAGTCTATTGTCTCAGTGTTGCCTCTAGGCAACACTCCCTTTTTCTTTAATTTCTTCGAAAATAAATAAATATGTAAAAAATCTCGAAACACGTGTATTTTATTTTTTCTTTGTTAGACTAAATGCAAAAAATTAGAAAAATCCAAGTTCTTGAGTGATAGAGGGTTAAGCACGTATGTGTTCCGGACTGCACGTAAAGCCGTTGATCCCAGTTGTTATCATAGATAGCAGATGATGTAGGCCTATCAATCACGGCATAAATATTTCGGCTTCATTACCGGAGTGTTAATCCCCCCCCCTATCCTCTAACCCCCCACTAATCTGTCTATCCGCACTGAAGCATCGTAAAGCACGTCTTAGGCCTCCTCACTAGTTCAGAGAAACCCACACTCAGTAGACCATTAATGGGTTGAATTACATTTTAATTGCATTATTCTGCTACCCACAGACAAATCTGTTAGAATTGTGTCTAGATATTTATTAAATGCCACGTAAATGTCACGCTGGTTGGCATTTGATGCATCGTTGAGAGCTCTGAATATAACGTTTAATAAAAAGTTTATTTCTGCCTTCAATACTTCATTTCAATAGTTAGTTTAATTCCTCGTCTTATTTCCGTGCTTAGCGTATTAATTGGCCTTAACCTATGTACGTAATATTAAAATAGTGAAATAACACTTGAAACTTGAACTGAATACTATTGGTGTAGGGGAACCAAAGACAAATAAGAAGATACGCATTTTATCTTTTTTCTTTGGACTAACTGTGACGACGACTTAGTTCGCGTAAGAAGCGGGACCCACATCATTTATATCTCTCCAAAACGGTGAATGTACGTTTGAATTAGAAGATCAGAAAATAGTTCCTATCTACATTCTGCTTCCATCCCCATGTAGACTACCTAGCTTCCGCCCGCAGCTTCGCCCGCGTGTAATTCGTTTCTATCATGAATAGAACGAGAACGGAGGTACTCCCCTACACGTAAAAGTATTCTGTGTGACCTGTGTGTGTGACCCTGGATGTTATTCTCCGTCTTCATTATGAATTCTATCCTGATCCTGCCGATGGTTTAGCCGTAAAAGCGTCAAAGACGGATTTTTGTGTGGAACGCACGAAAATCAGGAACTGCCAATCAGATTGAAAAAAAATGTAGGATAGCCAATTCACGATTCCCCGTGAATATCTAGGATAACAGTCTACAGGTTACAGGATAACTACTACAGTAACACAGCCTTTTTAATATCGATTTTACTGAAGCGAAGCGAGGGCGGGTCCTTACTGGTAATAAATAAAATAAAAAAGAAGTACCTTAACCCTCCTCAACACGTGACCTACATTCAAAACCTGCAAAATGGCTCACACCTCGCCGACGGACATTACAATCGATCCCACTTCCCCACTCCCCTCATATTACACACAATAACCTGAAAATGCCGTTTCCTGCACGCAACATACGCCCTTATCGCCCAGGTTACTTTCAAAGAATTATTAGCTGAATTGATTCTTTTATGGTTAGTTATTGCTTGCGCATCCTGCGCCTTTATGACTTATTCTATTACGCGATACAAACACCGGTGTCGGTTTTCGGTATTTGAGGTTCAATGGATTTTGAATCTTATCTGCTTGAAAATAAATTTGGTTTCACGAGTAACATGTTTTTATGCTGCGCTCAGTCGGTGTTGGGGCTGAATTTAAATTACTTTTAGCCCAGGCATTTATACATGGATGAAGCCAACCCCAAAATTTGTTGTGTTAACAAAATTTTATCATAATCTAATATTAGTGTTGTGGGCGGTTTTTCAAATAGACTTTCATCCCTTATCCTCCTCCTCTACGGACTGATTGTCCAGAAACTTTAAACAAGCGTTACTAGTTAAACTGCTCTAGAGGAGACCATATCAGTATTCAAAGCAGCAACACATCTGTGACCGAATTACAACGAGACCGTAACGAACTATAATTAGCTAGAGTGTTACTCACTACAACTAACAGCACCAACTATCACTGACAGTCC
Organism: Hesperia meskei straton; assembly: GCA_018248915.1. Classification (NCBI taxonomy): domain Eukaryota; kingdom Metazoa; phylum Arthropoda; class Insecta; order Lepidoptera; family Hesperiidae; genus Hesperia; species Hesperia meskei. Next base: position 10,136 of record DWJQ01000643.1, read on the forward strand.
CTGCCCTAGTCGTCATACAAGAAGAAATTTTAAAAAAACCCTCTACGCTTTAAGCATCTTAATTTTATAAAAAAATCACAATATTTCACAAAGGAATGCATATAATTTGAATAGTTTATAGTGCTTAAAATTGATCGGCGGAATTATTATATAAAACAAAATTCTTTTACTAACCACACCTCTCATCCACACTGGAGCTGCGTGGTGGAGTATGCTTTATGCCTCAAAGATAAGAACAAATCCTTGATCAGTAGAGAGCCAATCAATGGGTCGAGGCCAAGTCAGACCAAATATCAATAGCCCAAACTCCCAAATTCCCTATTAAGAACACTAAAAGTGAGGGAAGTCATGGCGTGTTAACGCTTTAGCAAGCCCTTGCAAGTCACAACTTTTTTATTACCACTTTGCTTTATTGGGGTGATATGAATAAAACCATTGTTCAATTTTACGTTCTCATTCTTACCTTTACCCTAAAGCTTACTCGATTTATGTTAATATCGTTCACAATTTGCTTACTACCTCTAAGCAATGATTTACGTGTAGTAATAAACCATTCACGACCTTGATGATTGATGGATTACAACTCCGAAGCCGCGTTGGTTGATTTGCTAGCCTTGGTTTGCGAAGCGAATGTCTTGGGTGCGATTCCCGGCTGAGTTAAATGTTTTGGTGAAACATAAATGTTTGTTTTCAGGTCCTGAGAGTTAGTGATGCTATGTATATCGTCCATTCTGCCCGCGACTCAGGGAATCCTAGTGCGGGGCTGTGAGCCTATTAGCGTTTATTTACTACTAGCTGACCCGGCAGACGCTGTCTTGTAACATGGTATTTATATCTCAGGTTCTAAGTACCCTATTAGGGTGAAACGTGCACCATTTATCAAGTGAAACCTTCAGTAACACAATTACAGAAACCAAATCAAATTGCACACAGTTTGTGTATATTTTTGGCTTGTATTGGTCATATGAAGGCCCTTCCTTTATTTTTTGTCACATATCTCATACATATGTACAGACCTACAGATATAGCCCAGTTAAATTTTAATTAAATACATAATAATATGACATTGAGATTGAGGTGAAATTATTATTGTTCAATTTTACCTTCTCATTCTTACCATTACCTAAAATCGAAGCCGAGTTATATTGAAATCGTTCACTACTCGCCCAGACTGAAATAATTAACATTTTATATTAAAAAAATATTAAACGAGAGATTTTACAACGGCACAGAATAAAAGCCTCGCGAAGGTTTTGCATTGATTGGGGTCGTTTAGAATGTAGGTCAAGTAGGGTTGAATCCGTCGTGTTATTTTCAAGTGTTTGACAAGGAACAGGAAATTATTCGGACTGAAGTACAAAATTTGTAACAAGCTCCGTCACGGCCGTTCTTTACTTATAATTTGGTAACAAAATCATGCAATCTGAAAAACTGTAAGAGCGATATTTAGAGTCCTACAAGGATCTTTTGGCACATGACTGATGTGAGGGTGATAGAGACAGCGCCTTACAAGGAAGGCAAATTGTAAGGTGCTGTCTCTGTCACCCTCACGTCATTCATGTACCAAAAGATCGTTGTAGTTGTAGGACTCTACAGAAGTTTCTCCCTCCCTCCTCCTTGGCTCGTTGCTGTTGCTTGGTTTGATTATTTATTTGATTTGAACAGTTTGAACTTGTTGAAATTGTTGAAATTAGCGTGAATTCCGTGAACGGTGCTCCATGAATATATCAATATACAACTTAATTTTTGTATGGTAATAAACAATAAGTGTGTGATTAATTCTTTCTAAAATAAATAAAAAGAATCTTGATAATTTAATTGGGCAAGTTATGGTTTTTTCATCAAAATAAAATGCTATAATTCGGTGCCATTCCATGCCTTTACTTATTTATTTATGTATCAATTTATTTGTGTGAAAAATGTTAATTATTACTTATAATACTACGCATATGCGGCATTATTCGCATTTTATGCACATCTTGGAGAACTATTATACCTGTTTAGGAAATTATTTGATCTAACCTAATATTATACTTAATAAAAAATCAATGTTACAATAGAAAAATGAATATTACCTTATAACTTAAAATTTTAAATATAATTGAAAAGTCACTAAATAATAAATCAAATTCATGTTGAGTTTAATTCATTCATGTTGAGTAAGTATCTTGTTCATTGGATGGCGACATGGCGTACTCTTCTGATGTCAACCAAACGAATGGATCCAAGTTCTATCTCCTGCAAGCTTTTGAGACATAAAATCTTAACAATCTGTCATCACAGTGTTCAAAATCAAGTTACTCCAAATAAATTTCTTTTATGCACTAAATGTAAATAAGTAGTTCTTCATTCTACTAGTTTGATATAATATTATGAAGTTGACTCTGTCCTACTCTCCTACCAATTTTTTTCAACCCAAATCAGTAATCTATGAAATATTTTATGGGTTAAAAGCTACTTGATGACAGTGACACTTCTAAAATATCTTGCACCTTGGGTTTTGGTTTAGGAAGTTCTGCCTTCCTTTTTTGTCTTTAGCAAACTTTCAATTGGGTGTTAAGTTTTAGTTATTTTGTAGGTATATTAGCACAACCTTCTGCTATACTTTATAATTTTTGAGTAGGTATTTAGATTTTGGATGATGCAATACATAAAAGGTATGCTGTGAAACTTGAATGTTAACATAACAGTATTTTAGATATGATTATATGCAGTATGCTTGTAACTTTATTTTATTTTATTTTATTTATTTATTGCATCAACAAAGTTAACACTAAAAGACATGCGCACACATATGAAATTATTACACATCACAGTAAGTGTTACTTCAGTTACAGATGCAAATGAATTACACTAAGTACATGGTCATAATCATACGTAAAATACGGATGAATAAAAAACAATTAAATTCCTCATTACATTCTACTTTCATAATAATTGTGTTAATTAATGTTCACATCTTGGTCTGTGTGATATATTACTATCAATATCATAAATTTTGCTTTCAGCACCAGTGAACAGCTCCATCATGTACAAAAGTGAACAAATCCCGACTGGGGACATTGATATAGATCATGATGGATTACAACTGGAGTAAGTTTCATTTTTATTGATTTATATATACTTTAAAGATCATAAAATAAATGTGGGACACATGGCGAAGTTAATGAATTCTGTACGTGCTAACCATTAGGCCAAGGATGTTTTAAATATCTAAATGG
>DWJQ01000644.1:0-13356 GCA_018248915.1 Hesperia meskei straton
TCACACAACCTAATGTTGACCACTCGTCGTGCGCCTTATGTATGTTACGGTCACATCTTTAGTTTCTACATCCATGTTGACTGCGACTTTCACGACGTTGGATAAATAGTCTGTTTTATTTCAATGGGTTCGTTCACAAAAAAAAGATATCCCAATGTCAAAAATTCGAAACATTTTTTCGAGTGTAGACAAAGCATATCTTTTTGCGGGCGAAGGCTTGTCGTTCTTGAAATATTTATAAACATTCAATGAAATATTAGTAAATACTTGTAATATTAACCTAGTAATTACTTATATAAATACACTTATCTAGTAACTACTAGTTATAGCTACGTAGTAAATACAAGTTATATTAGTACGTGCTAAAATTACTAGTGGTAGTAAAACTCGTAATAGTTCAATACTGAGTCCTTAAACTTATCCTTTCGTTATCACGGTATGAACACACCGTTGTGCAAGGCCACCCACGTTGTGTGAGGTATTGTATTGTACTGTGGGAATTGTACAAAGGCCATGATTCCCGTCAATGGTCAGTGTTAAGTAATAAGTTCTAGAGCGATCCATGTGTTGATAACGACTGTACTCCAGTTGATACTTTTAACAGTGAATTGCTTTTGCCTGTCGTGCTAGAGTTCCGGAGTACGATTCTCAACCAGGGCATATATTTATATGACAGTTAGATAAATGTTTGCTTTCAGAAATTTTTATGGTATATAACAGATACTATACGTTCACAAATATACGTAAATAAGTATCTATGTTTATGTAAATAACAAATGTATAAATGCAATTGGATTGTTTGTTTGTCATTTCAAAACATGTGTTTCCTCAATTGCCTTTTGTTATTTACACGGCAATAAAACAAAATGTTTTTTTTTTGTCCGCCTGTCTCCTTGTATGATCATGCTAATCTTTGAAATTGCTGTAACGATTTCTGTCTCTCCGAATCTCACGGGATCGATAGACACGTGGAAAAAACTGCCATACGAACGATTTTGCGGGTATAGCTAGTTTTATAGATTACAATTTTTTTGAACATATTATTGAACCTAAAATCTGCCACAGAAGGTAAAATCCGGTGACCTATTTAAAATACAGGTTTCTGTTTTCTGCCGGACTAATTAACGATTCACGATCCAATCGAGTAATCGTTTGTCTAATTAATCGAGTAAATCGTAAATTAGTAAACTCCTGGCAACTTTATTACCGACATAAAAAATCACCAACTGACAATCTCCTCCAATTTATTCCGTTATAAAACAAAATCTCTTAGCGCAGACGATATTAGACATAAACAGAGGCCTATTATGTAGTCTCTACAAAGCAGTCTCGACATTTATTAGTTATAATGAATTACTCATGGGATAGTAAATAAACACATGTCCGTAGTACTTAAGGAGCCAGACGTCACGTCAATCAAATGATCCCTCTAAAGTTAAAGCATATGGCTGTGGGCGTGAAGATCCATACATGCCCTTACCATTGTAACTCGATCAAGTAATATTTTAGTAGGTACAATAAATCTACATAATATTATTTGATGCACTGGAAATACAATTAATATAATTAGAAATGAGTAACTATGCTCGCAATATTTTATTTAAATACTGAATCGAGTAGCTATCTATTATTATGTTAGAAGGTATGAATAATGTTTTCTTTATTTTCGTTTACTATTTTGACGGAGGTATTGTGAGATGGTGATTTACCTACATAGTGACAAATGATTCTGTTGCTTATGGTAATCGGTAAAGTCAACTTAAACGTTAATATCAACTATTTAGATACCCTTTAATAACGAAAGAGACTTGACGACATCGTTTGATATTTAAAAGGTTACACGACACCGTGAGCTAGATTGAATGGAGATAATATTGGTTTTGTAAATAAAGTAAAGAACAAAGAAGGTAGGTTGTTGCCGTTAATTAACTGTGAATAACTTTGTATACACTCATAAACGATTTGAACAGATAGTTAAAAAAATTAAAACGTCGTTGATTAACTGAAAATATTTATGTGCCTTATTCTACTTACTTGTGTTCGAGAACATGTAGTATAGTGATAATAGAAGATAGTTTGTAATTCTGTAACCTATTTATCAAAGCTGAGTTAGTAGGTGACATTGAAGAGTACAACATATGGCATATTATTATTAGTGTGGTGCTTCGCAAGTGTAGGTTATTATTATAGTCAAATTAGGTGCTAAGTAAATTATATAACAATGTTATCACACCTGACACATGGTTGAAGACCGAATTAAATATTTTTGGAAATCTTTATAACCGACTTCAAAAGAGGACTTACGGAGAATTTTACTTTTTTTTCTGTGTGTGTACCCCTTTAACTTTGAACTAGGTGAACCGATTATTATAATTATTTTTTATTCGAAAGCTGTTGCTTCATCATCGTCTATTCGCAGTTTGGGAGTATAGGAGAGCACTAAGACAGGATTTTTAGAAACAAAATATACACGTATAGTATTATAGAGGTACAACAGTCAAATCTATTTTATTCGTATTGAGGAATAATACTCTGAAGATCACTTCAGATCCGATCAGATTTGAAGATCATATCAGATAAGTAACAATATATTTTAATGAAGGGCGTTATTTTTATCGATTTTACTTTCCCTCAATACCCACGTTCGATTTTATTTAGTGGATATCGATACGGTGAACCCACAATTTGTGTTTCCAGCGAATGATTTAGTAAAAAGCATACAAAATCGAATTTATGCGTCTTCGGGGACTCCTCTCTGGTGTCCATTACCCGATATCCTAGTTGATTTATTAACATTGTCTCGGCGCGAATAAGTATATAAAATAATAAATAATACTGTGAGGTCCGAGTTGTAATGAATTGTGGGTGGCAACTCGGTGCTCCAAGCTTAATGCGTTTCGTGGACTGTCCTGATAAAAGATATTATGGTTATCGTATATCATTAAGTTTTTAACAAATCAATGGACTTAAAATAGTGCCGAGGGAGGATTTTAATATAATAAATAATTTAATTTACGCACTTTAATAACTTTATGTTATTACTAACAGTAAGTTTTAAGTCATTTAATTTAATTTTGTAATATTGAGTGTTATTTAAAAAAAAATGGGTGTCTATTAAATAATTTTTATTTGTAATATTTTTAGGTTGTTATATGGCTTCTTGTCAAATAGAATAACGCTCTCAAATTATAAAATTAATAAAAATATGTAATTCTATTCAATAGTTACAAATTAATTAAATAAGAAATTGGAAAATCCACTATCATAAAAAGCCGATGTTTATCCAAACTGGTCGAATATCTGTATTGGAGTATAAAATACTTGTGTAAATATGATTTATAATGCCATTTTAAAACAGAGTTCTGTTGGTAATAGTGACAAGTCCCGACCTATCCTGTTTGCGAACCAGCGCGTGGACAAACGAATTAGCTTTAGGCAGCTTCTACGATAACTCTGGTATCACGCGACTTAAGACTTGCGGCTGTGCCTTATTGGGCGTGCGGCTATCCGCTGAGATATTGCCTTTTTCTTTTTCAAAATGGCAGTCACAATGCTAAGTAGTATCCTTTGTTCCGATATCGAAAGATGATATTGTTGAATTAGTGAACTAGATATGTAGTGGAATCTTTTTTGTGTAGGGTTTTCTGTTTGTTATCATTTCTGTTACAGTAGGTGTTGTATGTTTACGTTGTTTATTAACACCTTTTTGTATGTAATGCTTATCATGTTTAACCTTTTTGCGAAGTTAGATGATTTCGATGCAAAAACATTTTTTTATTAGGTCAGGTACCTATCTTTTTTAGGAGATAAGCCACATGAGAAACTTTAGTAAGGCGTTACCTACTGACGATTTGTCGGCCGAAAAGGAAATGAAGCACGCGCGGTTCTTTTATTACAAGGTCTTCGACACTGAGACTGGAACACATAAAACATTTTAACATTTTAGGGTTGTTTTTAGAAGAGGAGGGTAGACAGTACGTGCTAAAGTCTGACTAGAATTTGGCAGGTTATTAAAGTATGGGTTGGGTAAGCGGGTAAAATGACTTAGCCTTACCATTATCATCCAGGGTTTTACCGAGCGCTAATGTCATACGTCGTTTGTTGTTGAGCAAGTTACACCACGAATAGCATAGGTTGATGGGTATAAGATTGATGGAACCTCTTACCCTCCAAATACATCTATTTATCTGATTATCGCATATAACTTCTACTTCTACTTACGAGTATCTACTGAACTCGGATGTAAAGCGTACCGACAAAATTCATATTACAATTTAAATTGAAAAACTGTCTTGTATACATTCATTAAAGAGTATCTCTAGCCTTTGGAACTTAATAAAGACCACTGAATAAGATGTTACAACATTTTAAATGCAATGCATTTGCAACTTTGAATCATAAATTTATGAATAGCACAGGACAAGCGGGTTTAAATAGAGCAAACAGTACGAATTCACTTGACATTTAGCAGCGCACCATTCATGCAATCATCTGATAAAATTCCGACATTTTCCTAGCGCACTAGATCCGACCCAGTTTTAAAAATAGCACCCACGCTTGAACCTGTGTCGTGACTGAGATTATGACAACTATGTATCAACCCAAAAGTTCACGGGTTTAAGACATGCGAGCGTGCACCATCCGTCAAAAGCCGACCTTACCCGTGAACTTAGAGCGTCGAAACAAAAGACCACACTTTATAAATGGAAGCAAGCAAGAACTCTCGATGTCGGAGCCAAGCGGAATGATGTCGCTGGCTCTCGACGCGGCGAGATAGCTCTTCAGTAACAAAGCATGTTTATTGTCTGAAAACAAAGACGCCGGTTCAAGGCTTAGCGACAGAATGTTGCATGCGATACAGCTATGCCAATTATCAACCTAACGTTGTTCAAGCACGCTAACGTTGGAGTCAATTTCGTGCCTTGAGAACTTGGCTTCTCTATGTTTATGAGTGAGAGCCCAGTCGTTTATCTATGCAACGTACTGCTTCCTCTATTGCACGTTTTGCTTGATCATATTTATTGTGCCTCCCTACGGTCCCATTACTTAACGGCGCTATACAGTCTCGTAGCATCTCATTAAGAAGCACTTATCGGAACGCTATGTTGTTCGTATCTAATCTTGCACCCGGCACTAATAATGTTCTATTCTGCTTTGTATTTAGCGTACAATTAGATCGATTGAACTCAGACGACCATAATTATTGGTTAAAATAAAAATCTGATTATAATCATTGAGTTGTAAAAGTAGCATAGAAGAGAAGCCACTTCAACTACTGATATCAGTAACATGAAGACAGAACCAAATGTTTACCTATAATCTCTACCTTTATTATAATCTCCAAAATAGCCGTAAAATATTTGCTGCTCTTGTTTCACCCTGGGTATATCACCTGGAGGTTATGACGCTGAGTTCGGAGTACTATGTACCGTCAACCAGATGTAAATTACCTATTTCAGGTCGAATTAAGCCCTGAAGTTAGAGCATCGGCCTTCGTGTGCGATGATGGATACTTACCATCAGGCAAGTATACTTATTTGTCGATTATTAACTCATAGTATGAAGATCATACATAACCCGCAAATGTGAACTTTAAATAACCATTGATGTTTACTGAACATAAGGAAAAAATATATTTAAGAAGCTACTCCAAAGGACAGCTGATATGATTTGCTTCTGCGTCAACTAATCGAATGAATGGAAAAAACTACCACCTTAAAATAGTTACACGTGAAACGTTTTTACATTAGCAGGGACACGAATAGGAGTTTTTAATGACTTTATAAGTGCTGTCGGACATAAAGCTAATGAAACATCCAGTTTTATTGATCTACCTGCCGAGTGACACGGATCTTCCCGCTTCTAACCTTACATTAGGTTTTTCTTCAAATTATTTTCTATCCCTTTCCAACTCTCTAATTTACAAAGGAAGAAAAGAGACAACCAAATAAAAAGCCCAAGGATTAGGAGAAAACATTTCATTTCGAATGGACGACCCCCATCATTTGATAACTTGATGAGGTATTCTTAGCGTTAATCCATTAGGAAACGAAATATTTTCTCTTTTGCAGGTAACACTGAAATAAATTAATGTTTTTTGCAACAGAAGTATCGTGATTTGACCGTGTCATTTAATAAAAGTAATAATAACGCAAATGATGTACTTTTTGTTCTATCGTATTTTAATGATTCACTGCTATCCCACCTGATAGTCTTGGGTGGTAAAGTGAAAGTTAAATGAACGTCAAGTAATAATTAAAATTGATTGTCTAAAACGAAATTGAAAGCAATCCAAGCCGCATCTGACGTGAATATTAACATTACTCATAATATATTATTAATATTAAATATAATAGATTTGTCAATTTCATCTCAATTTATATAGGGATCAACAAGCTGTCACCACCCGCATTCCAGACAATTGACGCAATCATTGTCAATGAGATTTTGGGGTGTGTAAAACGGAATAATAATTGCATTGGCCACAACTGAATTATTGTTATAGTCACTATTCAATGATAATTCCATTTTGAGAGTGTGCGGGCAGAGGTCGTCCCAATAATTACCATTACTGAGTCATAAGCGTTTATTATATAGCCAATGTCTAATGGTTATACTGGATTCATAAACTGGTACAGAGAAAATTGTTACATAACATCTGAATAAAATTTATTATGTAACAATCACGCCTGTAAAATTCATAAACGCTAAACTTGAAATCATGGAAGTCGTAGGTCGTAATTCATGAATGGGCTACTTACTTACTGGAAAATTCCTTTAATAGAGAAATTTAAAGCAAATTATTGTAAGTCTTATAGGCTATTTAATAACAAGTGCACCTATTTAAACGTTTGGAGACTTGATCAAAATAACCAAAAAAGTTAGCTTGTCCTTGTTATTCGTGTTGGCTTTGTCGGCCAGGTACTTAAAAACTTATTCACTAAGAATCCATAATTATAAATATTCACCCTGAAGCTCCTTGGTATTTCTAAATAACTTCTGAATTTTGAATAACAGTGAAAACGGACAAAACACAGTAGGTACCTAATAAAATCTTATTACTACAAAAGTTCCTCAAGACTTCTAGTAGTGAAACAACAATGAACTTTTATTTATCCACCGATAAAAATGCATGGTTATAAATCAATTACTCAAACAGATAAGTAATTTTTATCAAGTGTGAGCGCGCAGCATATAAATCAAAGAGCCGTGAAAAGGTTGCGTCTGGTCATGGACGATAAAAAATAGATTACAAGGGCCGTGGATAAAATGAGACGGTGATTGGGAATGGACTTGTTTGTTTTCTTATTAATAAATCATCCAATAGAATTCTCGTATAACCTATAAACACATCGCAAGGCAAGCTGAAGACTGAATTTATTTCTGAAATGATTAATAGATTGGATAATTATAACAAAAGTAGAGAACTTGAAGTTGTTTGCAATATCGTTAATCGATTCTACGATGTAAAGGCTTTACTTGTACCTAATTTTGTATTAATTGCTACATTAATTAGCAGCAAAGACAATAAAATTTATAGTGAGACATACTGCTGGACAACGAAATCTTGTTAATTCTACGTTATTTTATTGATATTGTATTAACTTGTCTTTTTGATAGGTTGTTCCGAGTTATATTATACCTAATATTAAAACTGCCACAACCACAATGCACTAATAATATAGTAAAATAATAATGTAGTGACACAGATCACTGAATATTCAACTTTGAATCTGTTTTATTTTTAGATACATCTTCGTTTCTGATTTGTCATTACAAAACCAACAACATCTCTAAAATCGAGAGAGTAAACAAAAATAACATTCCAAGGAACGACGATTTATTTGTAGCTAACCCCAAAATGTAGATAGGCTATATTGTCTCCTAAGATTTATACTCGAACACGGCGTAATCTCGTCTCCTGTGGGCGTGGACGCATTTGTTCAATGTGAAGCGCTGCGCAGCATTCACCCTTGTTATATATTTTCGGTTAAACATCCATGATAAACTTGGGTCGGCCTCCATATTCGTCGATAAGGGAAAATATGTTAATTTAACCGCAACGAGAGAACGGACTAAGTGATTGGGCTCTCAAAGCCGTGCCGTGCTTAGAATTTGAAGTCATCGGACTCCTTCAAAACATGAAACCAATGTTTACAAATTGCACAGTAAGAATTTACTAGAATTTCCGAATTGAGATATTCATTTAGCATAAAAGCAATAAGATTTTGAGAATTCATACCATCACGCGATTACTGGGAATTTACCCGCGCTGGCAAGGTTATTTGCATTATTAGGGTTAAGGTGTATGAAGTACAGCTAGCAACTTTGTTAAATACGAGTATAAAAACCAGGTCAAATTATTCCTTAATTAAATACACTTTGAGATGCAAAATATAAGCTAGAATTAATGCCTTTCTTCACAATATGGCGCCACTAGAATTTCCATCTTTAATGAAATATTAAGGTTAACGTCGGCTTTTTCATAAAACCTAATTTTTAATTAAAAAATAAGCAACACAGTAATTAATTTTGTCTTTTGCGGCTCCAATTATATAGAAATTAAATGTTTCGTAGGAAAATTCTTGGATAAATTGTTTCGTGGTTTTTGCTTCAACAGTCTGAGTCAACTCATCTTTAATCACGACGTCGTCAAAATTGTTCGCTTGTTTGAACGATAATAAGTAACGAAGATAAATGTGTTTTTAAGAAAAATTCAGGCACCCTAATTATAGATTGGTTTCCGTGATTTTAGTCCATTCACTCATCTGTTTCATTTTCATATAATTATTATCACGTCTCGTCGCTTTTATTACAAGCGTAACAAGACGCATTGGAGTAAGAGTTTTAAAAATTTGTCGGTATAATAAGTTTTAAATGTAGTGGGTTTTAATTTAGTTTTTTATTATACCTACTAGTATTTTGAACGAATTCCGCTAATCATGGTCGCGACTAGACTTTATAATATATGTATTATGATTAATTAGCTTGTGATGATAACATAATATTAAAATCATATAATTATTATAATTGCTTTCTAATAAGACTCAATGGGAATACCTAAACCAAATAAATATTATCAAGTCAGATGTAGGGACAAGTTATCACCAATTTATATGTACATGAAATTAGCGATAAACTTATGTAACAAAGGAATGAAAACAAATAAATAGTTAATAACCAAAAATAAAAAAACTGAGACAATTCCTCGTAGTCGCTTACCGTTAATAGCAGAGAGGCAAACATCATCAAAACGGCCTGACACTTTGATGAAACTAATTTAGGATAATGTTTAAAATGGCTTAATTTCCAAACGCCTTAGGCTTGTTGTTTTATTGGTGTATCGTTCGAGAATAATTAGAATGAGAATTTATAGTTGTCATTGGCTTGGCGTGATTTAAGGGCTTCGAAACAAGTCTGCATCCGCGTTATGTTAAATAGAACAATCGGGTCATTGGTTTGTTATGTGAATTGATTGGGTATTATACGATTGAGAGTTTTTATTTGATGCTTTATGGATATGACTGCTGTTGAAATTAAATTCCGATAAAAGTTACAAGGTGAGAAATGTAAGGTTTTTGAGTGACGGAAATGAAAATGTATGCTATTAGCTGAGCCCAGCCATAGATGCGCGCTTTTCCATCAATCAGATTTACTATTTGCTGTTAATAAGGTGCCAGTGCCAGCTGTTAAATCAGGTAAGTCAATTATCAGAGGAGTTATATCAGATGTTCAATTTGAAGATATATAACTTGTTTGCAAACTCGTGTTCTACGACACTCAGGCATTTTTTTCACAAATGGGAGTCCAGTATTTTTCACGCCCCGACATTATCTAGTAGTATAATTTTTATACCATGTCATAAATTGTTTTAAGGTCTAATTGTAGTCTACATATATCTATTTCGTTTGCGTTCGATCTGGAATTTGTTATAATTACATGACACACAAATGCCAGTTTTCCATCTATGCGATTAAGGTAGATCTAAGATTGAGGGTGGGATCTAAAAATGCCCTTAGTAAATTTTGCTTACAAGCTCAATTGAATTGTGAGCAGGTAATAAGTTTCGTTTGGTATATGCATTTGTGAACGAATGCGAACTCGACTCTTGTTAACCAATTCTAACTGGAATATTATAACATCAAACAGAATAGTTAGTTTTACTGGGACTGTTATAGTAAAAGTCTTACGACCTTGACGACTTTGTAGCCGTGTACCTGTTAATGGCCATACTAATGAAACGAGGGGTCCCTGGTTCGAATCCTAGGGCAGACATTTAAGTAAGAGTAAAACATTTACAGCTACAGCACCCACGACACAATAAATACAACTAAGGAAGTACGAAAGTAAAAGGGTTTAAAAATCTAGAAGTTTTCTGATAAAAAATATCGAATTTATTAGCTTCGTCTGTTGAGAAATTATCCTATTAATAGTCATAGAACCTAATCTACATTAAACTACGTAAAAATTTATTCATCGTGTCCTTGAAGACCTACTGCCTTCAGTATAATCAACGTAGAACTGAAAGCCGTAATTATCCCCGGTACGTATGATTATGAATCTATTCCAGTAATAGATACTTACCTACGACTGGCATAACTATTATTAGTCACGTTTTAGCTAATAACACTACCTTTCTACATAATCGCCACTTTCCAAAACAAATGCTGAATATTTTATGAAATCAATAGCGTTTCAGCCCGCGTGGAGCGTTTACGATAAATATAAAATGATTACGAGCTATTCGGGTGTTACTATTTTTGAAAATGTATTGTTAATCACCATCATACTTAAGGACTTAACCAATCACAAACAAATGATTTAAAAATCGATGTCTTGCAACCGAATTGATGTCAATTTATTAAAGTTTTGTGGTATAAAACATTACTATCACTTTAATAATTATTATATCAATACTCATGATAATCTCTGTAGAGAATAATGTACAATTGAAGTTATAAGAAGTCTGCCTATCTATACCTATGTGCGTAATAAGATGACCTGTAACTTTTATAAATGGAGACAGAAAAATGTATTTAGGTATCTATAATCTTAATCAAAATCAAATTATCCTAGTATCAATGACACCATAATTCAAAAGGACTTTAAAATATATGAATAAAGCTATTTTTGGTGCCAACGTATATCAGTAACCCGATCTTACGTTTAAGGCTGGCCTGCGCACCTGGGAAAAAGTGTACACATTTACATTCTCCCCGATCCGAGCCTGAGGCACTCTAGACGGTAGGAATGAGTAATGGGCATAATCCGCTTGTGGCGAGTCTTAAGCGAAGGGTTAAAGCTCCCGCTAGCTATAACTTTTATATTTATTACGCACCACTCGCACGGACCCTGTAAATCCGCCATCCGGCCGAGAAATAATAAAATTCGACATCGAAATGCGGTGCTTTGGGCTTGTTATCACACGCACACGCGGAAAATGATTTAGGGTCCCCCATTTGTCGGCACTAGATTGGGTGAATACGTAACCGGTGAACAGTCGAGCTGACTGTGGACAAATTGATGTATGAAATACCTATACTTGGTGATATATTGGACATCGGGATAACTCATTAGAACTCATCATAAATACTATTATCTACTTTAATATATATAATTAGCTAAATATGAATCTCGTAGTATGTGGAATTGTTAGGTATATTTGTTGAGTGTCCATAATATCATCTAATAATAGGAAATTATATTAGGAATTCATAATCTGATTAACCTTTTGCCAAAGTGCCGTTTGCGGGTCAAATATTCACAGAAATGAATGTTATCAAAGTATCCCTTATAAAGAAACTTGCATTTTACCTAAACACCACACCGACCATTTGTTGGAAAAGGCAGTGATTAATATCGTCTTTCGTTATTCCAATCGAGTTAATTTTATCCGGAATAGGGACTTTAGATAGTTGTCTTACTGTACGCGCTTGAACTACATGCTATGAGAAAAGGAGAAATAATATTAAAATGTATGAATTTATCATAAAAGTCAGTATAATGTGATATGTTTTACAGGTGTCACGTAAAGGATAATTTTTATTTTATTGGTTAATCAATATGTTTGTAAGGAAGTTCTTTGTAAGTAAATTTTGAAAAAAAAAATATTTTCTATCACAGGTTAGAAATACAGTTTCTAATAAATTGGTTCGGCTCTCCTCAAAAAAATATATCTATGGATGCTCACTCAATGTTCAATTCACATATCAAAAATGACTTAACAATGATCTTGTTACAGTAATGAGCTCACATTCGTATCGCTAATCTCATACCCTCTCTATCTAACACACATGTCTCCTTATGATACCACTTTTCCAAAAAAAATTTACGTTAACCAAGAAAATAACAAGCAAGCAAGAAGCGGGTCCATAGCTTTATACCTTGCCGGTAATGTGCTGGTGACGTCCCTGGTGTTACCAATGTCCATGAGCGATGATCACTGACCCGCTTGCTCATTTGCCTGCTAAAGCTATAAAAATACCGATATCGCTGTGCATATGTGGGTGAGACAGGTCCGTAATAAATATAGGACTGGAAGCGACATTTATCAATTTGAAAGATAGTGATCTGATTCAGTAGTTCCGGATTTGACGATACTAGTAGACTATGGACGGAGCTTTCCTTTTATCTTTAAAGTTTTTGAGATAAAAATCGTTTACACCAGGGAAACAATACGTCAACAGTGTCAACACCAATTACATTTAGTTAGGAGCTATTAATAAATGATCAAAACATTTTATTCATTGAAAGGCATAAAGGAGTGTGAAAGGAATGTAGTCAAAAGTGCAGCTTTTTTATTATAGCGACATGAAAGTTAAAATTTTTCGAACATTCGGAATGTTTGTGTTCGATTTTTAAAAATAGATGTTAGTTCAAAGCTGTGGAATCTGTTCTACCTTTTTCAAACTAAAATACGTTTCAGGGTTGTACTCAACTTTTATTGCGCAGTAGTTTACGCCTTTGCTTCGCTTCAGAAAAATTACGTGTAAAACTATTAAATATTTTCCCATTATTGCAACATTTTTCATTGATGTTTCGCTCCTATCTGTTATAGCGTGATGATAAATAACCTACATCCTTACTTAATAAATGGACTATTCAACACAAAAATATTTTTTTAGATCGAAAAAGTACTTTTCTAGGTTACCCATTTAAACAAACAAACACGTCAGCTTTATAATATTATTAACCCCCGACGCAAAAAGAGGGGTGTTATAAGTTTGACGTGTCTCTCTCTCTCTCTCTCTCTGTGTGTGTGTGTGTGTTTGTGTGTCTCGTGGCATCGTAGCTCCCGAACGGATGAAGCGATTTCAATTTGTTTTTTTTTGTATTAAAGGGGACTTACGGGCGCGT
>DWJQ01000645.1:0-13354 GCA_018248915.1 Hesperia meskei straton
ACCAACTCCGAAGGGGCAGTGATAGCGTTCAATCAGCACGTAGATAACATGCCTTCAAATCTGTGGCCCTCCTGTTTAAAAAAAATGGTTCGATCGCATAAAAAAATGTATAAAATGTTGTTTTTTTAAGTTATGTAAAACTTTTAGTGTGAACTATGTACGTATAGGTACGAGTTTGCTTGCAGATAATTTTAAACTAAATAAATATCAATCCTTAATGTACTTTGCAATAATTTGCGATATTTTATTTTCTTTATTTCTTTATGTTCTGTTTGTGTACGTACTTTATTTGGTATAAGTTTTGTCTT
This sequence comes from Hesperia meskei straton, assembly GCA_018248915.1. Taxonomy (NCBI): domain Eukaryota; kingdom Metazoa; phylum Arthropoda; class Insecta; order Lepidoptera; family Hesperiidae; genus Hesperia; species Hesperia meskei. The sequence continues at coordinate 309 of DWJQ01000645.1, forward strand.
AACATCTATCCTAATCGCTAATCGTTGTTTTTGCAGCAGGTCTTTAGTTTTATCGTGATACACACACGCAGGACAAACAAACAATGACGTTTGGTGAAATAGGGAATGCTGTGGTCTTTGTTGCATATTTTCAAGACGCGTCTTAACAAGGTTTTGTTTTGCGCAAAGAATTGCGCCCGGAAGTTTTACTCAGTTCAAGTTAAGATGCTTTATTGTCGTCTTAGAGGGCACTGTTCTTAGTTGTATTGTTGTGTTAATGAACTTATTTTTTGTACTTACAATACTTACTATGTATTTTTATGCGTATGTGGGTGTTGAAACACCACCACAATATGAAACTAACTAATCCTGATATTACTCAATGTCTTCATTAGGTTCTCAGATAATAAGATTTTTATGTTCCTGCTAACTACACTAACCATCATTGTTCCGATTTGAGTCTTGTTCGGGGACAGGCATAGTAGTCATGGATGGTAACAGACTTTTATTGCCCGTGGTTCTACTTACTTAATAACTACCAGTCATATTTATAAAGTATCATTTTTGGCGGAAATACGGTGTGACATCCCGTTTGTTACTTTTAATCTGAAAAAAAGTTTTGTCATAAATTACACTAGGTATTGTAGAAATAAAAGCTGCCTGCTTGGCATTGTAAAAATAAACGTAAACCCTTTTTAAAACTAAATGCAAAAGGCGTTATAATATAAATCAGCACAAAAGATACGCTTTAACGCTTGCTATTCGCAACGAACTATTAACCATTCTGTGGCCGCTCGTTTGCTTTACAAAGAGATTCTATTTTTCTTTACACTATCCTCTATTAAATAGTAACAGAAACTTGTTTTACGTTTCATTAGAATTTCAGTACTTGGTTTTGTCACTTTTACGACGTGTAATACTACTTCTGAAAAATAAAGTAGTATTGTGCGGTTTTATAAAATAGATGACTAGGTATTATGTCATTGAGGGGAGTGAGCGAAAGAAAGTAAAAAATAACTCGACAAAACATAAAATACTTGTCTTAAAAACATGAACTATAGACAAAGTTCTTAAATATACTGTTTAATAATAAAAGTATGAAAATTTTGCACATCCTTGCTACTTATGTATCATGAATGCAAAGTGGACATTAAGCATTATTTGTAGGTATCTGTTATTACGGGAAACATGTCCTTCAATTCATTAAGAGGGTGTTTAAAACCAAATTACTTAACTAGGATTCCACATGGTAAGCCAAACGCAGTCATCTTGGCAACATTTTACATGAAAATGTTTTTGGTGGGATAAGTACATTATATTTCGAAAAGCATTTCTCAAACGATACCGATTTGAATTTACTTAAATTTCAGAAAAAGTATTAACATGTCAAGAAACATTCCTTTTCTCCCACCTATATGAAATGAAAATAAATAAGGCAATCTCATTTCAGGGAACTTTCTCTTGTTGTTCTGTAGATCTCGGAATTTCAGACGCTGTTTATTTGTTATTCCTAGTCACGGATATAGGTCGCAGTATAGGTAGCTACGAAAGTTTCAAACTATGTTATAGCTGAATAAAGGAGAATATAGACAATAGAGATGTGTTTGTCTTCGGCAGACAGGGACGACTAAAACCTTCTATTGTCGGACCCTTTTTAAGGGCGCGAATTCTCCGAGGACGAATGTGACGGAGACAACTTTATCTGCCCCGAAAGTGGTAAATATTATCATAGAAAAGTGGATCTAAGTGCTGTGGATTAGAGTGTATTTTTATTGAAAGTTCGCGTGTAAAATAGGGTTTGTATTATTCATTATTTTGTAAGTACGTAAGGCTTTTTGTTTTAATTCCGTAATGAATTGGGCAATATTTTAAAATTACCTACTTTGTGACAAAAATTTTTTACCTGTAACGTTATCTTTCTCATTTTTAAGTTCGTTTTAAAACGAGAGGAGAGACGAGAAACATTTTAATCTTAAAGATTGCACATTAAAACCGAAAAATTAAATAATTGACGAGTCTTAACTTAAATATATTTTTGACACTTTGTATTTTTTGAGAAACACTTAGATAAATAGGTACATTTTATGTAACAACATACATTTTTCAATTAAATTTTTTTGTTAATTATTAAAATAATATGAGGAATAGTAAATATCTATCGTTTTCAAGGAGTCTTTTTGATTTTCTGACATCATTTCCACATAACTCTTAGTACTGAAAAGTAATATTTGGGATACACGGTTTTTGACAAAACACATGTTATTTTATACATTCTAATATTTAACATTCGTCTACTAGGTAGGTACACTTACACGACAGCACGATTCCTGCCTTCTACTGAGAGACTTGGTAATAAACGTAAGAGTGAAACTATAGCAAAACCTTAAATTAAAACTGTGCAGTAAGGAAGCAGTCGGTTCGTACATACTCTATAAACACACAGAACACTCTGTTATAGCTCATACCGTCCCACAGGACTCCTACCAGGTCATGCATTTTCAATTTTCTCGTGTAGTTCTCTGCGAACCACTTTTAACTCCTAGCGATCGTACCACGAGTTCACCTAAACTTTTGAAATACGAACTTCAATTATTTTCTTTGCGAAAGTAATATAACCTACCCATATTTTTCATTACACTTCCTCTAGCTGTGATATGAGTAAATACAGGATTTATTTATAAAATCTTACGCAACATTCCTATAGTTTAAGATATAAGGAGAAAAGAATATTTTATTTTGCAGAATAAAGCACGAATAACTATTGTTTATGGCCGCGGCTTCGCCCCTGTGAGTTAGGTATACCATACTTCTCGGTACCTTTCACCTACAATATAATATAAATAGCTCAGTTATTAAAAGGGGAAATAAACATGGGAATTTTCTGTTTAGTCTAACCGCGTTCACTTTTTGTACAAACAATTGTACCTACATTGTGCGAATGTCTTGGTTTGCACAAGTGTGCGGGAGACTATTCGAAAGTTGAGGTGGGTGAGCTTTAATGGCTGGCCAAAACCCGTCACAGTTTTGATACCTTGGAAAAAATCTCGAATTTATCAAAAACTTCGCAAATTATTTGTGAAGCTCGACCTTCACGTACAAGTGCTGCATGACTTTTCGATAAAGATTATGCGAAGTTATTGACACATTCGTGGCAAACCGTCAAGCTAGGACTGAACTTACTCAGCTTTGACAGAAAATGTGTGGAATCTACGCGAAAGCACTACGTGTGCGCGCTTTGGAGTGCGATCAAAAGGCGCACAAAAGATCGCACATCTAAGCGCACGCACCTAGTGCATTCGCGTAGAAAACACGCATACAATTGTACAATGTACAAACTTTCACAGGCATGTAAGTGACTTCGATACTAGCACAGGTACTAGTAAATGTAACTAGCATAAAGCTACTCGCTTGTACTGTAATATTTATTTAATTGTGGTCAATAAAGCTTAAATTACTAAATAACCAAATATTTACCTCCTATGACACTAACATGACTGAATAACTATAACTTAAGTTTTTTTTTCTCTCACCTTTTCATCTTATTGTTGTACAGAGTTGTTCGACTACTGTTTTCCGTCGAGTTCCCGTAGTACCGATACCAACTTACTCGTGCCATTGTTAGTCGCATTTGAAATGAAAAAATTTAAGTTTTTATAGAATGACCGAACGAGCCTTTCCAGGACCTTAGGTACGTTGTATGACATTTTTTTAGTTGAATTTATAAGTTATAGTAAACCCGCCCTCGCTTCGCTTTGGGGAACCAGTACCTTCAAAAATCTCTATAAATTTTAACAAATTATGTTAACTAAGCTATATTACTGCAAAGTTTCATGAAAATCCGTTCAGTCGTTTTTGCGTGAAAGAGTAACAAGCCCACACACACACTCACTCACTCACTCACAGTCATACATCCTTACAAACTTTCGCAGTTATAATATTAGTAGGATTTCACTCAGAAATTCTTTTGAAACGTGAATGTCTCTGTATATTCATGCTTTAACAAAGAGTTAGATAATATATTTAAAGTGAAAAATTTATGTACTTTTTAAATTGTTTTTATTCCATTTTTATGGATTTGATTTAAAAACCTAAATATTTCTCCTTAGGGATTGGTTAAAAAAATGGGTAGCCAGTACTTACTATGTTTCTGTTTAGCTGTGAAGGCGTCATAAATATACAAACAGACATACGCATTTATAATAATAGTTTGGAATTAAAACCATGACTCTTTGCGCAGTAGGTCACAATAAACTCAACTACACATTGAGATACTATGTACCTATAGGTATACATCAATGGAGCTACATAATCATGTTGCTTACTTTTTGAAATATAAATAAAGATAAGTTATCTCCCAAAAGCTTTAACTACCTGCATGAAGGACGCCCACACAAAACAAAGTGAATATTAATACAATGTCACAAAATCTTTAAAACCGGGACATATATCACAGCGAAAGTATTTGCTTGGCAGTTCCTTTGTGCGGATACATCCACAGATTATAATCTGTGAGTATCGGATACACTTTGCATAAATCCGCAAGCAATCTCTGTAATGAAATCCACTTTTGAACGCGTCTTCACACAAGAGAGATTTACTCATAGCACACAGATTGCACGTTATTATCTGCTGTCGATTGAAATCGCGTTCTAGTTTTGATCGTGACCTATTTTTGTTGTAAACTACACCTGTCTACTGCTTGCAGTTCTGCTTAATGGGTTTCTTTGGCGTTAACATCTTTATTGATATAAGATATTCCTCTCTGTTCGTAAACCTATTTATAATTAATGCATAATTATTCGTCTGTAACAATGTTGTAACTCCTTCATTTTAATCAAGAACTAGTTAGTTAGCTAGTTTTATTTATGTTTTAAGTGAAAATAGTTGTTTTATATCTACATAGCATTAAGTCGTGAAAAGAGGAATTGGGGAAATGATAAGAAAAACCTAAAGTGGATTTCCAAATACCTGCTCGCTCAGTGATATAGAGCTTAAAATAGTTAAATAGTTTGTAAACTTTATTTTTTATAATATGATCTGTGTAGGTATGTTATCATATTATTTTTTTATTGGACAAGTCGATTGACGTAAGTTGACGTTTCATTTCTATAACCACAAACGAAAATACACACTTAATCACTGTTCACAGATACTACTGAACACATCCTCCTTTATCTTACGCAGTCGAGTAAGAAGATCATAAACTGGGCCTTGTAATAATCGTATAAAATTGAACCACTTAAGGAAAACAAATTACATTTTGACGTCTAATAAGAACATCGGTCGACAATACGATTGATGAACCAGAGACAATTGAAATGAGCTCAAATAAAAGCGAAACAATCGTATAAAGTCCGTAACAGATTGATCGCTCCACGGCGTGCAGGAAACTTCCTGACAGATTAGACTGGGAAATAAATCAAAGTGGCTATAATATTGTACTGTTTCAACTTTTTTATGCCTCAGTATTGCTCGCAGCCCAATATATGGTGTCGATAAACAGTAACGTATTCAACATTTTGTTACGTACGAAATAGATTCGCTCAAAACTCGGTATCTTGACCACTTAGCTTCCGATGACATGAAAGTCGTTCATACCTTGATCCACAACGAAGCTATAGAGTGTCGAAAATGGCCTAAATTGGCTCGAGGAAAGGATTCAAGGAGGAAAGGCGCTTTTTCGCTCGACTTGGTGGGGGTACTGCCTGCCTTAGTGAACACTGAGTGACTACTACACCACTATTAGTAGATTTTTTTTAACGTTTATCGAAAGAGGCTACAGAAGACGGTGCCTGCATAATAGTAGAACTGAAACCCGGCTGCTTAGCAACCACTCCCGACTTCTGTGAGTCTGTCACCAGACAATTATCAGGATTTATACTTACCTAACAACCTGTATATTTTTTATTTCTTTGCCGGCGACTCTCGCTTAATACCTTTGAGGCCAGTTAAGTCTACCAGCAGCAGAGATCACTTACCATCATGAGGCTCGTGTGATTATTTGTCGATTATTAGCAGAAAGTACTTGAGTTAACTAAAAAAATTGAAAAAATACGAGAACTCATTTGATAAAAATCGATCATGTTTAAATTTTCATGTACATTTTGGCATATAAGAAAACTAGACTAGAAGTCTCCACAGAGTTTGACACAGTTCATATTATATTCAGTACAGAGTAGATAATATATATACCCGAAGGCATATAAAAACGAATCGTTATATTCCTATTGAAAAATGATCCTACTATCGCAGGTATTTCATGTACTCAGTTTATTGGCAAAATCAGTGCAAACTACAATTCCCTGTGAATTGGACAAGATAAGACAGGGTCAAAAGGGAATACTTCCTAACATTTGATATGGGTCTGACAGAATAAAAAGTGTAGTTTCTCTGCGAAGTGGCTATGAACAGGGCGTTTTATATAAATACTGACATTAATATCGCGAGGGAAGACTGGCTTTGTTTTTTATTTACGCATACATAGCAGCTTTACTTGCTCTTAATTTTAAACTAGACTACCTACAGGAGTAAACTGATGATTTATTAACAGAACTAATTATGACTGAAACGTGACATTCAAAATCTTAAAAACGCATCTTGTTTTAGAAGCAATTCTACGAATTTCTGGAGGTTCTCTTTAATTAATATTCGAATTATAAAAATATCCTCGAAAGATAGGTATATCGAAGCAGAGAGAAACCGTACTGTAATTTTAGATAAGTACTCGTGCAACCTAATTTTTGTTATTTAGAGTGCGGTAGATGGTAGCATAACACAAGCAGTTCCATCCTTGAGATCTTACTGCTAATCGTTAAATAGGTGCCTATCAATTGAATATCATATTAACGATTTAGGTAGTGCAAAGTCTTCAGTCTCCACGATAACGCCACGTTACGTTACCAGGATTGTAACATACTTACTAACTTACGAGACAAAAAAACATTGATTGCAGAAAGGGTTTAGTATCCAAAGTTTCAAAGGCATAGAAAAACTAAATCTAACTGATCGAACACTATCATAAACCACAAGCCATTATATAATCCCAGGACATTAAACGCTAAATTAGTACGATTGAATATACGTCGACAACTTGCTATTGAATGTAGAATTACCGAGGGATTTCGTTACCCAAATCACACGCGAGTTGGCATCGGCTCCAAAGAACGGGCCTAATTGCTTTAAACACCCGAACCGATTCAAGCGCATTCTCGGCCTCTGATTGAAGAAGAAATGCTTATTTCGGATTCAAATGCTCAGAATTTCGAATACCTACAAAACTTTGTACTTTACACCGTATAGTTTACATAGTTTAGCTGAATTCGTTTTTTATAATACAATATTAAGAAAAGCTATGGTTATGTACCTTTGTCACGTTTAGCATGGATAACATAAGAAAGACATCATTAGCACTCATGATTCTAGAAAAAAATAAACATTAATAATAAACCTATTCATTCTTCTCTTGAAGAATTCTACACCATACACAGTAGACTGTTTCTTAAAATTCTGCCATGTTCGGAAACCCAAGACCTGACGCTTCACAGGCAATCTCTCTAAGAACTGTTCTACGGAGTTACTTACAAAATGTGATCTTCACTTTAACACTAATGTCATAACAATATTGCTACGCTGTCGAAAATTAATCGTATCATTTAACTCTAATTATCTTGCGTGTAATCTGTGCTTCAACAAATTAACTTAATTGAATACCTAATACCTAAACCATAACCAAATTGGCATCGATTCCAAAAGCTATACCTAATTACCCTAATCTGTAGATTCGATATACGAGCATTATCTTGCCGCTGATTGAATAAGAATTCTTACTGCATATACCTAAAATCTAAAATCCCTACTAATATTCTAAATGTGAAAGTAGGTGTGCATGTCTACCTGTGAAGCTTTCACGTCTAAACAATTGAATCGATTCCAATGACTTTTAATTTTAATTCCATATTTCAATTCATTCATTGATCAAAGTGCATGATTTTTGAAAAAAAGTATCCTATTTCTGACCTATTTTTTGAATTATATCCAAATCGGGTTGCTGGTATAGCCGTAAAAGCGTCACAAACAGACAGTTAGTCAGACAGACTGTCTCATTTATAATATTAGTACGGACGGACGGTATCGATTAAACCTACCTACATATCTCGTACGTATAAGTAGGTTGACTAACAATAGCCAATTTCAAAACCACATGCAAGTTGGCGTCGGTTCCGAAGGACGTGCCTAAATTAACACCTGTACCGATTCAAGGGAATTTCTGCAGGTGATTTAATAATGTGCTTGTTCCGAAATCAAATTCTGCAGTTCCCAAATATTTCATTTGAACACCTTGACGTAAAATAATAAAAAATCAATGTGCTGTGAGTATCAGTTGAATTTGGTACTGATCGTATTTAGTAGGTATCTACTGAGCATAAAGTGAAAGCAAAGTATAATGTTTATGAAATATGTTTTGTTAATTTAAAAAAATCAAATCCATCTCACGTAAACAAATTCCGTTATTCTTCCGTTATATTATTTTTGACGGATATTGGGGGCTATTCGAGAATAGAAAGTTTAATGTCACTAGAGGGCTTTCGATATGGCTTAACGCCTTGTATTAAACTATAAAAACGGGACCTACGGCTTTTTGCGACCTCCGAAGCACAAAAGCGCTCAAGGTATTTTTGCTTGTAGCGGTCAGGCATCCAACTGATGACCGCACCCGCTGTTGCTTACTCCGTGGATCGCTCAAGAAACTCAAGATCGATACAAGTTGTCAGACTACCAGCACCTATGAGCGTAATATCACCACAATTTTATTATGGATCTGGCTTGTTACTACACTCAAGTTATGAAGACGGGAATGCAAAATAGGAATATATCATGTGAAAAGAACATATATTCTGTTATGAGATTATATTATCCTGAAATGCGTGACGTAAGCAAGATACGTGCAATGGCGCGTAAAACAGAGCTGATACCGGCTTACTACGTTACCGTGACTCATGGCTTTAGTATAGTAGTAATAGAAAAAATAAGATAAAGAAAACCGGTCATGCATGAGTCGGGCCCCCACGCGAAGGGCTCCGTACAAACGAGCAATATTAAAAAGTTACCCCCGAATTAAAAAGTTCAATTTGATGATACTTATTTCATTTCTAATGTCCGCACTAAATAGGTACGGTATTTATTTTTGGTCAATAAACAGATGCAATTTAGAGCCTCATTTTAAAGTTTTACAAAGGGACCTTACATTAGGACATATTTTTTTATTAATCGTGATAGCAACAACAGCACAAGCAATGTGTTTTCTTTGAAAATACATACTAGTACGTGTTTGTTTACGTTTATTCTGTTATTACATTTTTAACGTAATAGCTTCCTCCCAGAAATACACAATATCCTTATTGAGGTGCCTTTCCACCAGAGCTAAGCTAAACAACGTTACCAAGGATGAATGGACATCCACCAATCATATTAATTGGCCCGCGTAGAAACCCCCCTGGACTTGGCCCCGTTGGGCGGGCTAATGAATGTGATTGATGGATGTCAAATGCATCCTTAGCAACGTAGCTTAGCTTAAGTCTGGTGGAAAGGCATCCTTAAGCTGTGTTAATATAGAAGTGTAAAGAGGCCCCGTGTTTTTTGGAAACAATTTACTACGGGTGTGCTCTAGAGTTAGACGAATTTGAAGCATATTTTAAACCAACTTCAAATAACAGTAAGTTTTTCAAACATCAATTTTGCAATACACATAAAATCTTTTCATTTGATGACGCACTTTGATATAATCGCATCCTTCAAGCTCCGCTAAGCTCTTCTTAAGAACCCAGAACGGACTGTATTAATAAATAATAATAAACCCAAAACATTCTCTCGATTACTCTTTCCAACGAATGCAACTAAATGAAAATCGATTCATTCGTTCGACGGCTATGATCAGATATCAGGTAGGTGACAAACAGAGATACAGACACACACACATGCCAAACAAAAACGTCCTCGTTTTCGCGTTCGGGGATAAAAAGCAGAATGTTATCAATTCTACTGTTTGATTTTTTTTTTGTTTGGGTGTAACATGATAAAGAAGAGACCGGTGCTCAATGGGTCAAGACGGGTTCAGGTGGAGATGAATCAGGAAGTACATATCCAATCCTGTTTACCAAAATAGTGGTGTAAATAGGTGATGCACTCCAGAAGCAATTTACAAGGTAATTCACTATATTCCGGTGTCGCCCGGAAATCTGCATCTAATCAGCTTCATTGTATCATGTCGGTGGACAAATATTCAAATCAAATACACGGCGATATACGGATTAATGCAATGTTTCTCTTAACACTATGCGAGATTATAATTATGCATTCAGGTAGTCACAATTTTGAGATGTTTTACTGATTTTACCGTTTTATAATAACGCTACACACTCAATAACGGTTTTGTCATTTTACATTTCAAAGTAAAATGGTGATCTGGGTTCCGATTGTGCTTATTATGTCTATTATTAAAGTCGTTTATTTTTTAATATTTGGTAACGACTCTATAAACATTTTGTTACTATTAATTAGATTTTTATTTAAATAAAAGCATTATTTTCAATTGACAAAACGTATTATGTTCTTTTACTCCAAAGAAGTATAACTTTGTGTGTACATATATTTTACAATCAGGAAAAAACAAAAGGTCTCGATTAGGTGCTTGAGGCAAATAAAAAGATAATATAAGCGATTTAAATTTATGTGGGTACTAAAAGATTCATTTTTCGTCATTTAAAAGTTAAGACAAAGTTATTGCTTTTACCGTTTGTACAACGTGCCCCATCATAAACCAGTAATAAAGAGAAATGAAAAATTCACTTATTTCATTTTATTCAAATTTATTAAATACTAAGCCGTTGTATTAGTTGTAGTGTTGTAGCTATAATAGTTTTCGTGAATCTCAATTCTGCGGGAAGTCCAGGATAAAAAGTAGTTTGCTTCAAAACCTTCTATATCACCCAGTGAAAGTCCCATAAAAAATCCGTTTAGTCGTTTCTGATCCAACATACCATCAGTTACAGTTTTATTATATTATGTAAAGATATAGATAGAAGAAGATAGATAAATACCTGACTATGTATTTCTCTTTGGCCCGCTACACTCTTTATCTACATCGATGATATCCTTCCACTATAAATCTTTCACTATCCAATCCGTTTTGTGTAGTTCCCCACCTCTTGCTATCTAACAAACTAAATCCCTAGATTGCCTTAAAGGTAGATATAAACTTTCTATTTCTAAATCTTAACATGATCCATGTAATATCAGACTTTTACGTAAATTTTTGATAACTTTGTATTTCATGAACTTTTCGTAATCGTACATAATTTGTGTACCTATATCATAGTTGAGGATTATTTTCCAAACGAAAGCCAGGAAAAGTTAAATTCTGTCCGCTTTTGTACGTCCTTACCGCCTTCTATATTTTTTCCTTATCTTCTGATACATTTTTTTGGTTCTTTTAGTTTGGGTTGGTTTTTGGCTAGCCTGGTATGTTTTTACTCCAACTAAAACGTTGCTCTGTTAGGCTAAAACTCACACTATTTCTATTAAGATTGAAAATAATGTATGAAAAATTTAATTGTAGATACATTTCACGATAGGTCATTCACATTCGCTCGAATACGTGAGAGATGACCTTCGCAAATCTTAGTATGAAGTTTTTAACACATTCGTGGTTTTCATAAGCTCTAAGCTGTGACGGAGTTTGGTGGCATATCAAAGCGCGCGAACCTCGAACCTTCGCATGGTCTCCTAACTCCTACACATTTGTGCAAACATTTGTACAAAGCTTGCGTGCATGTCAGTGACAGCGGATAAGGTATATACGTTTATCGTAGTGCACCCTGTTTCTGCGGAAAACTTGTAATAAATATTGTTATATTCGATTTTTTTTGTTACGGAATACACAGGTATTTTTAAATTTAATACATATACTCACAATTAAGTTTTCTTATCGTAAATATAATATAGATTTACGCACAAACATTTTTTAAAATCAGACGTATAAAATAATATTAGTTCTAAGGTAGTAGATATTCTACGGAAACATTTTTCAAACGCTAAATGAAAGTCAATTAACATGACAAATTATTGAATTCATACTTTGCGAAACTTTGAAGAAAAAATCCCTAACACAAAATCTGCGCATCAGTACAGTCACAAACAAGATTACGATGTAATCAATCAGAAGCAGGGACGGCAATTAATCATGAATGTCGCGCGAGCACTGACAGCGCAGTCAGTACCGAGCGCTACTTAGATAAAAATATAATATGCATTAGTGATGTAATCAATCAGATGTAGGTAAAAGGAGACTACGTTACCCGAATTCATGATTAGCACCAGCAACAATATTTTATAGTCTAGAGTACACAAAATATAGATATACAAAATCGTTGATGTAAAGCTGAAAAAACTGAATGCAGATACAAATCCGAACATCAGTCAAGTCGCAAACAAGATAACAATGTAATCAATCAGCCGTGAGAGGACGTCAATTAATCAAGCAATGTCGCGACGAACTGCCGCAGCATAGTCTCTGTTTTACACGGAATTCTGGAAACACTGCAGGAAGCAAGGATAAAACGTAGGTACTAACAACATCTGTTCCGAATCTAAGCTGATGCAGTCACCGTCCAGTTTCCGTTTCCGCCACTTTTGTCGATTCTACTTTTATGCAATTCGCTAAAAATAAAATATTCCAAATTCAGACTGGCTTTCACTGTTAATTTTTGTTTTCATTATGGTTGATTCGTAAAAATATATTTTTTAAGAAATTGAAATAGTACCTAACCGAGCATGCGACCACCACCACACTACAGCTGCTCGGCATGACATAAGCGACCGACACAGTTGCTGTTAGTTTAACTATACGATAATAATATGTTATGTTATATATTTCACAAGTGGTAGGGCCTAGAGCTCACCCGAGGAAGTACCACCGCCCGCCACGGTACTTAATACCATTCCTACCGTGTAATAATTGTTTTAAGAACAATTGTGTTCCAGATAGGAAGGTGTGGAGCCGGTTACACTTT
>DWJQ01000646.1:0-13342 GCA_018248915.1 Hesperia meskei straton
CACTGGGTATTAAATATCTGGTGCTTTTCTGCGGCTTGCACCGTTTTAAAAATAAAGTACATTCAGTTGGAAAATATTTCATGAGCATGTAATTGGTTAGTTTACGAGGTTCTTGTTTATATGAGGTGGTGTTACTGGCAGCGAAGCGTGTTATCGAGTAACATGCTTCACGTAGATTAATGCTTGATGCAAATTCGTAGCACTGAAACGTCAACAACAGTCATGGTCTACGTTTGTTTCCACAGACATTTTTGTTTTCAAACGCGCTTCTAGCTGTTTAAACTCGATAAATGCCGCAAATGTGCATGAAGCTGGTTAAATTCGTCCTGAATTTAAGTACTACGCGACTATAATGCCGTCGGAATATGGATCGAATTGCGGTTTACTTCGACCGCGTATGAAATTTCTCACGAGACTCGCTCTTTCACGTCACCTATTTGTATAGTATCGTATTAACGTTACAGTGACGTATCACGTGAGGTTAATTAGATGGAATTTTCAAGAAAACGGTTATTCAATCAATAGGGCAATTTAATTTATAAGAAAATCAAAATGTAAACATGCTAATTTTCTTTATTATTGATTTATTTTTCTTAAATCCAAGCGGATGAAATGTCCAGAAATACAGACATTGGTAGTGTCTGACAAATATTGGACACGTTACCGTAAAAACCTTGTTGTTTCAAGACCGGTTTAAAATGCAATGCTACCTAATATGGTTTGTTTATTCTTATTATTAAGTATTATGTACTTTATTTACGTAAGCGGAGCCGTTGGTAGTAGTATTTTGTCTAGCTGCGATTGTTAAGAAAAGAACAATGCTCAACTTGGCCGGCGATTAATAAACTAATGGGTTTAATTGTTATTCAGAGGCGCCCAGTGTGTTCTCGCTGTTATTTTGACTAAGAATAATCGACTTCGTGCTTTCGATAAGGCACACCATGTTTTCTTGGTGGCATTGTTATTGAAACTACCCCGTAGACTTCCGTCTCTACAGATATTATCGGTTCCTACAGTAGGTAGCTATGGGCTAGAATTTATTTTTAGTAATTCTGTATTAAGTCACGTTTCTAACTACCATTTTCAATAGTTTAGTAGATTTACACACTTACCACAAAGAAAGCGATATAAAACTCTCTAGCGATAAAAATCAATTGCAGATTTTACTAATACGTTCTCATTCTGGCGTATTTAATTATCTTTAGAGAAATCACATGTAGCTAAATGCGTCGAAGATAAGCCGACACGGATACTCGATGGTCTTGGTCGTCCAAAGAGACATAATACAAAGTTATAGGTCATTGTTTTAATACAACAACAGAGACACAAGTCATAACCATTAAAATACGCGATGCGTTGACCTGAATGTTCTTGGATATCTACAAGTGTCGGCAGTCGCTGTTGTCAGAATCTGTCGATTTGGCTTGACTTTTGTTCATCATGAAAAAGATTTGAACTTTAAGTAGGTATTTCGTAACGCTGTATGTTTACATGTAATCATTACTTCAAGAATACCTAACTATGATATCTAATCACGACTGACCTATCATAATTAGCATAGTGGTGTCAATATATTCTTCTCTTTCATGGTCCGTGGTGGCACCATTGTAGGTACTTAATATTGGTTTTCACACATCTGTGGTAACTAAACTAAGCAGTAACTGAATAACATAAATGCGGAGTACCTAAATAAACCATAGGTAATTAACCATATATTGCACATTTACCTATGACATGTGCATGCGACATTATTTATGATCGATAAATCATCGATTCTAAATACCTATAAAAAGTTAATAAATAAATACCTTATTAGTTATTTATGCTCGACTGTCTTAGAATGTTCTTCGTAAAGTAAGTTTTCAATGCAGATTTGAAGTAAGGTCACAATTTCAGCTCATCATTGGCTTCAAAATAGGTATAAGTAGTATGAGCCTTAGGTACGCTCGCGCGGTCGCAGTTGCAAATGAAACGATGCATGTTCGGACACAGTCGTTAAACTAGCTTCTTAAATATTAGATGGAGGACTAACCTACAGATGAACTGAAGTCGAGTCGCCCCGGTTAATGACATTGCGAAGGTCAGACGACAATCACTTCGCGGAAAACCAGATTCCTGAAGGACAATTAGTAGGACAATTATTACATACTACGAAGCGAAGTATCTTTTTAAATGCCGCCTCTTGCTTCTTATGAAATTTTGAAGTGTTTAAAAATTCGCTAAAATGAATTTACGTAACTGCGACTTCAATAAACGGATGAAGATAATGGTAAATTGTATTTTTATTAATCATGGATAAGAGGCGTGTCCGAAATGGTTTAAAATAGCGTTTTACTTTTATAAAGCGAAACGTTTGGGCAATAAATTATAGTGTCGGAACACAAAAGATGGCATTGTGAAGTCAACACGGCGACGCGCGACGTCCGATAACGATCGCTGCACCGGGACAGCCGCCGTTTCTCCTGCGCCTGCGCAACTACGCTAATCCTTCAAATTATACACTCAGTGTCCTATTATACTATGCCCGGATAAATTACAACAATAATATGTAATCCTATATCGGTTTTATTTATGACTAATAACTTGTCTTAGATTTATTGTAGTAAAAAATTAAAAAATATTTGCATATTGCTACGAGTTGTTATTTGATTGGTGTATCACTAACCATGAAAAGGTAATAAACGTGAAACAGTTTAGACAACACGCTGTCGTATTTGCCTGTCGCTGTTTTACGTCCAATTAATTTAAATAATAGCTGCCTCCCAGTCTACCTGCGTGCCTACCAGGGCCCTTTTCTCGTATCGATATACTCGTACCTACACAAGAGCTGATTTGAGTCATTCTAAATGACAAGCGTGCGCAGTCACAAATTAACGTTTTCTCGGACTTAAGTTAACACGTGTATAATGTATGTATAATGATACTAATATTGATACAGAATCGTCATGCATATTATTAAACCTTCATGCTTAAACGGCAATAAAAATATAGCAATGTATTGCAAAACGTTAATTAATTTTGCTTTTTATTTAGTTAGCGATTCAAATTCACTTTTAATGCTATTTGATTTATGCGTTTATCTATTTATCTTCAAGTTGATCTAATCTATACAAATATGTAATGTTACTGTTTGTTCTAGTAGATTATCTAATTAGTGCGTGCCTTTAATCATTTGACAATATTACATTGTTTAACGTGGTCAACGTAGGATTGATTTTAGGTAATTAAACCCAGTCAAATTCTCAGTTTTATTTGCCGTTCTCTACATTTTCATAATAAAAAAATGATTGAGTATTATATAACTAACTATGGGTTTATTATATAATTGTGGTATGCAGCCTTTCAACAGGATTTAAATTCCCTGAACTTTAAAAAAGAGTATCCATTTTAAAAGTGAATTGATCGTTTAGAGGTCGCTCATTGTGTTCGCCAAGGGGGACATTTGTCTACTACTTATTATTTTGGGCCGGTTTTTTTATGTAGATACCTGCCTACATGGCGCCTAGCTATTCATATTCAAATTGGAAGTTTGTGTTGAGTAATATTCTACATTTATATAGACGCAATTGTGTAATCCGATAACTCGGCCGATATGTTTGAATGGTTTCACCGGTAGAGTAAAAGCAATGAGAATTGAAACTTAAGTAGGTATCAGGTGAAATATTTAAATTCCAACGTAAAACTGTAGTAACTTTTAGAAAGACTGCGCTTAGTATTTTTTAAGGCGAGTATAGTCCTTGTGTTGTGTTGTTGAGATAATCCTTGTGTTGTCTGCATTGTTGTGGCGTGAGTCTACGGTACCTGTTTCCGACCAATAGAATTCACATAAAATATTTGATGCGATCTCGTGGCGAAGGCCGAGTGTGTCTACCCCGCTGGGGCGAACCTGGGTCATCCAGCTTATTCATTAGCGCAATGTTCCTCCCACCGTACCGCTTATTTTATTTTATTTATGGCCGACGAGCCGAGGTGAGACCCCAATTTCGCATGCGCCTGTGGCTTGATAATTATAGCCTAGCCGCGGCTGAAAAAAGACGCCATTTAAAAAGCCACCTTCTGACCAACCACTTCGCATCGGTCATGTGCGAATTGATCTTTAACAATCGGTTACATTATGTGTTTTATGTACCTACTATGTATGCATCTTCTTGAAGCTTTTAGAAAGCTTCTTTCAATTTAAATAGGTACTTACGCATACCTATATAAATTTTAATTTACAAGTTTGAGTTGATAATTTACGTACTTCAGATAAAAAAATCCCCAGTTATTCTAATGTTTTTATTCAAATAAATTTCAACGGAGCCAATCTTAACAAAGTGCAGTGATACACAGAAGGTCACAAGTTGGGACGCGGTGGCAAAAAGCTCTCCCGTGTCCGTGATGTTCAGATAACCTTAAACTGAGCATTTGTTATCCTTATCTCGTGTTTGAGCGTGGCTAATGTGGCTGGAGGCAGATACTCGATCGATTTATGTCGCCTGCCTGGCACCCACGACAAATTGATAATTAATTTTCGACGGGCGCCTTTGATCGCACCGGGGCATTTGCGGGAATGCGCTATGCTGAATTCGACTACCGTTAAGGGTTTAGCAGGGAAATTTTTGCATGTTTGTCTCGTTCACCAATTAATGCGGAATTCGCGTTTTAATTACAGATTTTTTCGTTTTGTTCAATCTGTGTAGTTTTTTCTTTGTTGTTCGGATAATGGTGACATCTTTTTCCTGAAACTAGGTAAATATATTTTTGTTCGCTTTCTCATTTTTTGATACCAAGAAATTCATAAAACTTGAATAGTTTTTATTTATAAATATTTAATACCTACACTGCTAGATATAATTCAAATATTTTATTATTTTAAGCATTTTTGTTGTTTTATTTCCATCGGTTCACAAATAATTTAGAGTTAGAGTGGCGCCAGTTAGGGTAGGCTTACGTCTAACAGTGGACATCGAGAGGCTGATGGATGGATGGATAGTTCAAAAATAAAAATAAGTACCTATAGCTAAAGGTACCTAAACCTAAGTATGTGATAAGAAAAATCCCATAAATCATAAACATATCTATATTATATATATGTTTCATGCATATTTTATGCATTAGGTGCACTAGACTAGTGCACCTAATGCATGAAAGACTCATGTTATTTTCAAAATTACAAAAAGATTGTTTAATTCTAGCTTAACTAAACTCTACATGTTTAAATACGACTAACTTGTTCCATAAAGACGAAAGACACAGTTCCTATGGCAGTCTCAAATTAGTTTAGTCGGAGACTGACACCGCAGAATTCCGTAAAAGTAGTCACGTGGAAACGACCACAATATTATTATTACAATCCCACGTCACTGTGTCTCTTTGATAAAACATTAATCCGTTGGAAGCGCGTTACTACATGTAAGCTAATATTCTAAAGGACTTTGTCTTTTTGCTATTCGATAATTTGCTTTTCGATGTCGTTTTCGATGCGGTTTAAATTTCCTTCTTCATCTCGATGACAGCATTTTTTAAATTGTCAACTACCTGTATAAAACCGAATCGCTTCTCATCGAGTAATTTTGTCAAATTACGGAGATATCGGTTTTGATTTGGGTATTGAAAACAATACAACCTTTTGTGTAACATGATACCGGGCCCCGCTAACAACGGGCCGCAACTCGCAGTGGTAGAAGTGTTCTAATTACCTTTTAGATATTGACTGTCATCTGTTATTGTGTGTGATACATATACTCGAGTATGACATTTGTCCGTTTTGTGATTTTGTCATATACCAGTAGCTACTTCCTATGTCTTAAAGATCATTTCAAGTCCTTGTTACTGCAACAAAGAATAATTTGTTTGTTTACAACCTTGCACTAAAGAAAACAAAATGATTAAAATTTAAATGATGAATATTAGATATTTCTTTCCAGACTTCCTTAGTAGTATCCAAAATCTTTGGTAGGTATCTAACTGTACTTAGGTATGCAGCTAAGATGACATACCCTATTGTGCTTGTTTTATATCTACCGCATTTTGGCAAGAAAAAAACATGTGAAAATAAAATTGATATCATAAGAACTCAACTTATTACAATAATATGAGTCCGAATACGAGTATTATGTCGGTAGTCTAGATTCCGCTCAGATTGTTCTTTTTATTGTCTCTTACCTATGTATGTTTATCAAATTCTCGATGTAAAACTTTTGGTGACATTAAAGCTCTAGGAGATTTGTTCAATAATTATGATTTATCAGCAACTTGTTTTGGAAAGTAAGTGGAAATACACAAATTAAGCATAGGTACTGTTTTCATATTAATTCTCATTTTTCTTTTGACGCACTTTACTATACCTATTGAGGTAAACGGATACAAACAACAAAATTCCTTATCAAACACTTAAGTCTCAGTAGTGATTTCACACTATTAAGTATTAAAAATAAAAAAAGAGCATGTCATAAAAATATGTGTCGTCAACACGTCGCCCCACAGCGCATCTCGTAAACGCCTTTAATCCTTTAAAACAATGCTAATGGATCTACGTTAAAGTCCGCCGCCTTAAGTCCTGTCAACGTATTATAAATTCGATCAAACGCCTTAACGCATCGGTCGCCCCCAATAAAGTTGACACTAAATTTGACTCTTTTATTTCTCATCTACCCAAAATCACAAATTGTAAATAAATATTTTATTATACGCGTTCACTGGACGCATTTTAGTGTGAGCGATGAACACGGGTTCACGTCAAAACATCTTTATCGGGTTATTTGTCTTATAAAATATTATCGAGAGGCACTTCGGGACCGTCAGCAAAAGAGGACGTATAGTGTGATCCGTGTGCGATTGTTGACTTTACGCCCACGATGATGTGGTCATTTCTCCTTGGGGCGAGGGATAAACAATATAAGCGGCGATTACGAGTCAGTGTTGTAACCAATATACCAAGTTTATTATTGTTAGGTGAAGATGTTTTGACGAGAGAGGCGCCCAGCGTCCTTTCATCACGAAGCACGGCGGCGGCGGCAGACCGTACCGGCGGGATTAGTGCGCAAGTCGCGCAACAGCCCGTACCAAACGCGGCGCGACAGCCGGAATTATGAAGTTCTGATGTACTGATAAATCAATAACTCATTCTATACGATAGTACTTAAGAGTTACACCCTTCGACGATCTTTATTTTATCTCTGATTTTAAGATACTTAACTAAAATAAAGCAACTTTTTATTTTAAGGAAGCTCTCATTTCGAAGACCAATGTGAGAATTTTATTGACGTAATTTCATACAATGTTCCCCGGAGTGCTCAACATGATAGTTATAACAAGGCACATAAAGTAAAAGTTGGCAACCGGTTGCGTCGGAAAAGGCGGCGTCGTTGCCTCCCGCAATCACGTACTTGTCGCATTTTCATCACCTGCTGCGCTAAAAGTGACGTAATTACGGATGCAAATCCGATCAACAGCACTTATCGGCTCGACGAGGGGTGACGCAGTAAATTAGCACGATACGCCAGTTAATGTTTATAGCCTTCCGCGCGTGATTTAGCGGAGAGGATAATTACGAACGGCGGTTGGAGCTTACCTTATGTTTAAAAAAATAATTATAGAGCGTCATAAATGCCCCGTGGTTAACATGGAAAAGCCGAGATGTTGGATTTGATTGGAGCCGGGAGTTCGGCGCACTATCCTGTTAACTAAAAATTAAAGGATGCGATAGGATCCATGTCGGAAACGTGGATTCCATCGCTCATACGCATGACTTGCAAGTCGCAACTAGTGGGCATGCTCTCATTGACTCCGCCATTGACCCCCGCGTTAGCGATCATGATAATATAAATAATACGTTCTCATGGTTCCCGTGGGTATTGACAATGGAAAACATTCAGTATAATAATGAAAAATATTACTTTAACAGATCGGCCCCGAAGGCATTGGAGCAGGATTGAAACGAAGTGTATTTCAATGGAATGGAGACTTTTTGATGTGTTGGTGCAAAATCATTGTGTAGCCTTTGTTTCGTACTACAGCTGTAAGTACTTCTTCAGACCCCTTATTAATCGTGGACACATTATAAATTAAATCCATGACAAACTTTAGAAAATGTCATAGCAAACATAGCTTACGAGCTTTTCAGTATTTTTATATTTACATCAACATGATACTTTAAAGTAAGCTTAAAAGCTTCCACAGCCTCTGTAAACCAGACCTAACAAAATATGGAAATTTCAAAACAGGTAACTAAATAACATTTGAAAGACAGTTTGGGTGAATGATGTGTAACTTTTTATTAACACATTGGATAACTCCAGCAAACAATGTATCGGTGTCTTATTTCAGAAGCTTTTTTACCAAGTGAAAGGTGCCCGGGTCTCCTTAAAAGCCTTGTACACTATTTTCGTTAGCATATCACGTGTGTGTTGCGGCTCAATGAGAAAGGTACACTGTGAAATCGCAATATGCGATTGTGTTTATTAATAAAACAGTCTGACTCTTTAAAGCTTCACTAGTTGGATGGTTTTCATTGCAAGGGATATATATTATTATTTTTATCGATTTAAAAATAATAATGTAGATATTATACTAGAGCAAAGATCCAAAGGTACCGGTACCAGTTGAGCATTTTACATTTTAATTTTTCATTGTGAACTATGAGCGTAACAAGTGGAAATTTTCTGGCGTTTCTTTCATATTAACCGTAACTTTCCTACAGTCGATATTCTATACTCGGGTATAGAAAACGATATGTCGGTTCTTTTAATATAATACATGAGATACACGTAATGTGTTTGGAGGTGTCACTGGCTATTGCCGCTCGTCTTGGGAGTGCTACATGCGATCGATTGTTGGGTGCGGCTCTAGTGTAGCATAGAATGTGTGGATACAAATTCCTCATGGCGTGAATTAGAAATGTGATCCAGGTAGTAATTAATAATAAGTGGGCACTTTGCATTTTCCTACATACCATGACCACACTGAACTTTTTTTATGCTAATTATTTTTGGATTAGTGTATTTGTTGTAATTTATAATTGCCACTATAGCCAAAAACTACGGTTATCTAATCTGTAGTATCTGATCAGTAATCCATAGTTGATTTAAGCAAATTTAATGGAAACAGATTACGTTTGGGGTCCGTTGATCGCAGCCTCTGGATGCAATAAGGTATGGCTTATGCTTTGTCAGTTGAAGGGAAGGTAATGATTAATCATAATAGAAGTAGGTAATGTTTTCCGTTATGTATAAGTGTATACCTGTACCTATTTACTTCGAGTGCTGTCCTAATTTTTTTTTTTGAGGTGCATGGAATAAATCGCTTTAAAGCGATAAGGCTGCCCATTGTTTGTACTACTTTCTTGTGCATTTGAATGTGTATTGTATTTTTTTGGTGTGCAAACAATAAAGTGTTAAATAAATAAATGTTATATAATGGAATGTAGTTGCATCGTTATAAGGTAGATACCTATAGGTATATTTTAATATGTAAGCATAAGATATTTTCGATGGTTCAAGTGATTAGTAAGTATTGCGCATCCTATTGCAGATATTACGAAGGCGGGACATACAACAAAGCATTACCTAATTAGTACCGACACAAATTTTAACGATATGCCATCCGATGCTTATTATTTATGGCGCGTTCGACAGCTCGTTTACACTAACGATTTCAGCTTTATGCGGTTAGTATTTGTTACTAGAAAAAGATAAAATCATAGATTTAGCTTAAATATATTTTGGTTATAAAATAAATCTATGGGTTAAATCTAAACCTACTATTAATATTATAAAGAACTTGTTTGATTATTTGTCACGAGGTTATCTCAAGAATTAGTTCAAATTGATAAAATCTTTTTCTGGTGGGTTCTCCATATATCAAAGAACGTTATTAGCTTAATAAAACCTTGCTACGAGAAAAAGGAACGGAAAACCAATGTTGCAAAAATGGGAAATTTTTAATACCTACTTATTTGTCAATGTGAAGAACAAATTTCCGAATCCAATTTTATTTTTATTTTGAAAGCAACATAATTTGGAGTAGGTATGTCTTAAATACCTGCACTGTGTATTAAGAGCTTAAATAATATACTTGCATAATCGGAACATCGCTAGGTAGACTATGTATTTTGCAAGCTAAATGTTTAATTACAAAATGACGTCATGTTTCAAGTATCGTATTATTGATTATATACCTACATAAGAGATACACAATGAATGTGAAAACTAGCGGACGGGGGTATAAAAAACTGCCCTTAAACTATTTGTTGTGGTTTGGACAAAAACAAAAAATGGAACATCAAAAACCAGTCAGCATTGGTCGGTGCTTTTCGACTGCTGGCCTCGTGAAAAAAACGATGTGTTAAGGAATGTAAGGAGCCATTTAATTATCCTAATATATTGTTATGGTCCCAGAGGGAGGTGGTTATAAATTAGCGGTAGATCTCTGCCGAGTCAACGTGGCGAATGTCGGCAACTAGAGATTGTGTGGAACGAACGCTACGATTAACTGAAGTTCATTGGATATTTTGAATCTTTAAACATAGAATATAAGAATTTATGACAGTAATGTAAAAGAATAGTTGTATGTAGACGATAACTAAGTTGCTAAGCAGTTTAGTAATGTATGCGAGAACATCGAGCGTATTCGAGATAGGTCTGCGTAGTGCCGCTTTCGCGTTCTCACGTTACTGCACCCGCTGCTTCAGTGCGATGATCCTGCGTGTTTTTATTCCATTTTTGCCTCAATTCCTTCGAGCGGCCTTCATTATGCGTCCGCAACAGCCTCAGTCGCCACCGGTTCAGGTAGCTTTGCATTTTGCTTCAAAACTTGACCTTAGGTATTCGATACGATACGCTCGTTATGTTTTTTTTAATTAATATCGTCGGGCATGATACTCTGATGTGTTGTAATTTGATCATTTGCAGAAGTAAATTTGGGCGACCGAGACAGCTATAAAAACTGGTTTGACGTTTGGAGTTTATCGGGTGTAGGTGCATACCTCTTCGATGATAATCGAGGTATTAGGACGTGTAGGTATATGGTGACGGGACTGGCCGAAGTGTCAGAGGGAGGCGTCCCGCCGTGCTGGCGCATTGTGATCGACAGCTTGTTTACTAAAAATATGCATAATGAATTTATAATGGCCCGCCCGGCTGTCGCGTCCCCTTTTCTTGCCAGATCGAGTCTCACTTGCGTACATTATATTCAGATTGTTGGCACCTCTATAAATACTAGGCTAGCATTCTTTACAAGCACCACCCATTTACTGATTTAACTATAAGTTGTTTCGCATACAATTCAAGCCGCACAATTTTAAAACATAGGTACCTAAGCGAACTGACGGGCTAAAAGTAAAAGAAAACATGGAAAATAATTGTGAATATTAATTATTTGCCTTAGTAAGTAGGCATAGGTAGATTTTTACAGTATCAAATAGAAATGATTGATCTCTTACCAGAACCGATACATTTCTTACATTACCTACTAGTTGATTTTATCTGTGTCGTCGTCGTCAATTATATTATCCCTGCAAACTTTTAGTATATTTTCAACACCATATTTAACTACGATGACAATTTTTAGCTATCACTTTTTACTAAGAATCAAATAAGTACCTAAAAAGTCTACAACCTTTGTCTTACAATTTTTCTCATGTTGCGTCTGTAAAAAAATGCGAGCTATCTTTACAGGCAGTATGGGTGTGAGAGCCTAATTGCGCCATCGCCGTGTTCCCACGTTAAAGTGCACGTCGTGTTTGAGTATACGTTTAGCATTCGATTGTCTTAGTGCGCTGAGACGTCCGCAGGGAGCAAACATTGAACATCCCAGAGCGTCCGTGGCCCTCTGCCTTTCTTTATTCAATCAGCAATCTCGACCAAATATAGAAGTTCTCTGCTACCATTGCTTAGCTTTAGAGTCAAACTAACAAAGCTTATTTATTTTCATACAAAAATTTGCTCATACAATCAGATATACACCAAAATCCTAAGTGTGAACTGTGAAAAATCAAGAATTAGGTACATTGGGAATGTTAGCATCGTCAGAACTCTTTATTGGGCAGTTGGACATTCGGAGAAATAATTATCTATGGTGCTTCAAATATCTACGGCATTGAATACAGAAAGCCTCGCCTTCCAAGCGGGGCGCCCATCCCCACGATTCGTTACGTCAATCTCTAATTTTTTCACTATAAAATCTGCATAGAGTGAGTTGACATCGCGGCCCAAAGTGGCATGCGGAGCGTGCAGTATTGTCCGTATTCTTTATAAATATTTTGACATTTCCTTTATTTGCTCCACGAGTTATTTCACAAATAGAATCGTGTCGAGCCCTTTGTGCGGCGTGTTTTAATTTGATTTATTCTTTCACGGCAAAATGCCCGACATCCTGAGCCGTACGGTCGTGAGGCGGCGGCGTTTGTCAATTTGTTAGCACGTCTATTGGTATTTTCCTTAGTAGGTGCAAACAAAAGTTCCCATATCTTTAGAACATGAAATATTCTTAAAGCTTCAATGAGAAGACCGGCCACTTACTGTCTTTTTGTTTGCAAAAGGAAATTACAATGCCAATATGCATTTGAAATTGTAGCAGAATCGTTGCGTCAAACAGAAGTTTGCAACTAATAAATAGATATATTTAATTATTTATCGTGTACAATTTTCTATATAGCCATAGGTACTTGAAAGAACGGAACTTCTTGTCCAGAATAGAGAGAAAATTAGTAGGTAGTAAAATATTCGATTATTATACAAAATAAAAAGATACTGAACCTCTTTAGTTTGATTTCTATATAAAGACAGTAGGTTACCAAGAGTCAATATCCTTTATAAATAATTCATAAAAATGAAATTGAGAATACTCTGAAGGTTGTTAGTATGTAAATTATAAAAAAATCAAAAGTGGTATGTGTACCTATGTATATAAAAAAAGAAATATTTAGGTAAAATTTTGTGATTCAGATATCGGTAGTTACCTACGACGATAAAATCTTTCCATAACGGAACTATACATAGTAGTTTAATAGTCCATGTCAGATTCGGCCATGAAAACTGATATTCGAGCTTAAAGCCATTGGAAGTGTTGCTTCTTAATTTGTAAACACTGTATTATTGCAGATATTTTTAATGCCTAATACTTAATGATAATTTGGGCACACCTACGTACACAATGCCACTTTAACTTTAATTTCCATCCATAAATTTCCATACATTTCCAACCAGTTGGATTGAATTAAATTTCGAACACAACTGTAATTGTGTAACTAAACAGAAACCTTCTGACGCTGAATAAGAGATACCTTAGGGTAAACAGGTGCAATGACGCTCATTGGGTAATGGCGCTCACCCCTGTAACTCTGTCAAAATGGAATGTAGAA
>DWJQ01000647.1:0-13341 GCA_018248915.1 Hesperia meskei straton
GTTTTTATATCTAGAGGAGTCACATCCAGGTACCGCACAAGTAACCATCACTAATTAAGACTACAAAGGACGTTATTTCACACAGAAATGTAAAAACTAAATTAAGTGTTTTGAGAAAATTGAGGAACAATTTTTGAGAAGTGCCCCCTATGCCGTCTAAAAATTGGTTTCGTCTATGTATCTCGCTCTGCTTTAAGTGTTATCATTTATGTTGTGCTCTTTTGCATTTCCAATCTATCTAAACGTCAGCGTATGCTACATCTATGGTGTGATACACGTCAGGTGAATAATATTATATCACTGTATTTACAAACTAAACAAAAAACAAATTAAATATTGCTGACCTCGGTGATGAAAAAAAGGAGAGTCACGACTTGCGAGAGTAATTTAACTTTATAGGTGATCCGAGTCCAACAGTGGGACTATATTGGTTTGCGATGATGAATATCTAATGATTTGCACAAACATTGTGTGAATACAAACTTGTTTACCTATAGTCTGTAAGTTATAAGCAAAAGAAAGAATATGAAAATGAGTTAGTGCTCATTCATATTGACTCGCGGGCGCGGTGGCGGGCGCGGTCGCGACATAAGTATCAAACATATAGCGTAATATCCAAGTGTTCACATAGGAAACGCACGTGCGGTGTACATATATAGCGGGTAAGCTAGCGAAGACGCGCGCGGCGCGCTCGCGGCATTATGTACCTACTGGAGGCTTACTACGAAAATCAAGATACAATCACTATTGTGGTACGAAATTCAAAGTACGAACGTCGACGTAACGTATGTCAACGTTTGTTTTTCATAGTAGGCCTCCTGAACTCTCGCGCAAATGCCTGGCGGTCAATGTGAACAGGAACTCGCCACGTCCACCGCGCCCGCGCCTGCCACCGCGCCCGCGAGTCAGTATGAACGAGCACTTATGAATTAATAACATTTACCATTCATTCAATTTAATGCTCACTTCACTGTTTACATGTGTGTCCGAAAGACAACTGCACATAAACATTTGTTTACTTACGATAATGATTAATTACCGCAATTGGTTTTCTACATTTTTGTAACTAGTTTTATTAAAAAACTGTTTAAACGCAATACACACTTCAAAGTATTTTAGTTGTAATAAATATGCATAAAATGCGTAGATTAGTCTAGAATTACTGATTCACACACTACGTATCTACCCATAGAACTGGGTTTAGTTGCATTAAAATTGGGCAACATAAAATACAATACTTACCGTTAATATTTCTTAGACAGCATACATAAAAATGACCTCAGTTATTCTCAATGAGCTTATTAAGGTGGTTGCATTTTGTAATTTGTGCAACGGCAATTTGTAGTCAGCGCAAACTGCGGTTATAGGCTTGAGGCTTTGCTATAAAGTACAGGAACGTAACTTTAATAATTGAAATACACCATTTGAGGAATGCTTAGAGTCTGTCACATAAAAGCGCTTTTCTATTTTGGTTATTGTACTATGTTCCAATCCTAGCTTTGCTATAAATAAACGTAACTTAAGTACCTGGAATTTCTGTTCTATCGTTTAGCAAAACACATACGTTTTGTTATAACATACATAGTTAACCCATCTTCGTTTGCTTTGGGGAACAACCTAACTACTCACCCACTACTAAATGAACAGAACTCTTTGTAGATATTTTTATTGCGAACTTTAAAAAAAACAGCAATAGAAACAAATAAAAATAAATGCCATCTCAAGTTTATAAGTTAGGTACATATTAGATGTAAATCTCATCCAAAATGGTTAGGTTAGCTGTAATCTCGGATTAATAAAGAAACGATCAAATTTGACAAAAACGCAACTACTGATTACGTTTGAAGATAATTATATGAAAATTTTAATTTCTATATAGGTAATACATTGGATTTTCAGAGTCATACAATTGTACGTGGAGGAGACGGTGAATGCATTACGTTACGTTGCAACTACTTTTTACCAGATACCTAGTGTTGCTCGGTTCGTTTCAGGCGGAATTGCTTACTTGTTTCGCTCGTGTTCGCTAATTAATAATTTTCACTGATTGAGCTGTTGCTCATAACAATGCTCGATTAATTCCATCAAATTACAATGACTGCACTAATTGAAAAATTGGTGCTCCGCTTCTAGTTTACTTTAAGGTGCTATAGTTTTATAGTGATTCTTGATATTTAGTTTTAATTATCTACTATTTTTATTGTCACAACGCAATGAAATGGCGTAATAATGATTAAAAACATTTTAACTGAAACCTCAAGCTTAACTGTAGGTATATGTACCTATTTTGTCGCATTTGCTTGTTCGGTTAACGTTCTTCTTTTACTTTAACAACTCAATAAATATAACCTGCAAATCCCGTAAAACAAATAACGTACATAGATATGTACTAAATTTAGATTATAACTTCCATTGTTTTGTATTAAGTCAGAATCACAAACTAATTTACCCCAACCAAATATTATATCTAGCACCAACCCAAAATGTTATAAAAATTATAAATTGTAAATTTCCCGATTTCCCATTCTCCAGCCCCTAGCTAGTAAAATATATTCGTTTCGTTCCACACCACAACGTATGGTTTCCGGAATTATGTAAAGTAGCCAAGGTGTTCCCTCCGTGATATCTTAATAACAGACGGAATGATGTAAGCTAGCCGGAAGTGCGATGTCTGTTTACGTGATACAAGAATATTTGGACAGCTCATTTATAAGCTCATAATACACATCCCTAAAACATGTTTTATTACATTTTCGTTATGCTATTATCATCTTCGATGTCGTGTTAATGTTTCTAAACAATTTAATCATATATGATAGAGACATTTTCTCATGCCTTCTAGAAGTAGGTACCTGAGTATTTAATTCATAAAACATTTACAAATCGAAAACAAATATTGTGGATTTATGTAAAATTTTAAAAATCATTATTATGTTTGAGGACTATTAAAAAAATATATGTATGGATTTATATTTTCGGTCAAACTACTCGCAATACTTATTTAGAAGTATTCAAAACAGTTTAACTAAAGTAATATATAAAAATTGTGCAAAATATTGCGAGGTAAACATCAAAACACTCGTCAGTGCAACGTGGATCCCATACGGTCGCGGTTTGCGTGATGCAACTAGCAAGCCGAAGAAAAATCGTTGCCAGTTGTTTTAACAACGTAATTCTCTTTTATGGTGGCCGTTTACACTATCAGCCCCAGTGACGGTCGGAAAATTTGCCTTGTCTTGCTACATATTATTTTCATATGCTGCAAACTGGTTCGCTTTATCTTTATAATCTCAAAACGATTCTTTTGGATTGAAACGGTCGAAAATCTAAATGTTTTGGAACAAAAACTACGTATCCAGTTTTACTTTTGATGTGTCAACACTGGGAATATTTATTGTAAAAACGATTTATCGTAGACCGCGCGTTATAGTGGAAAATCGCGAAAATAAAGTCCACGGTAATTTATTAGATACAGTTCTTTTTATGATGTCACACATTTCTTTTCTATGTTATGTAAAATAAAAAGCAATTAAAATTATACTTCAGGAAATAAACGAAACTGAAAGGGAAAATGTAACTCTTCTTTATTGCTATCAAATCCCCTGCAGTTTAGGCATAATACTTCTGCTAGTAATGGTAATAAACTTGTATGACAGCTATCTAACATAGCAATTCCCAAATCCTTATGTAATTAACAATTACAGTGCGTTTAAATAAATTGGGTACATTAAATTGTATTGTATGACCGCAATATTAGGTACTAGTAGATACCACGGCAATGGTATGCAATACCTACACTTTACAGCTCAATGCAGTGCTTCTATTTTGCATTCAACTACTCATGTACATCTTAATCCAACTACTAAATCTTAGTTAGCTATAGTGATTATAATATATAGTCAATTCGTAATAAACGGTAAGACAATGTTACTGCAATGTACTCGAGTACCTACCTTAGTTTCCAATCATACGCAAACTGGTTCTATGTTCTAGACAAGCATCTTCCTTAAACAGTTGAGACTACCTGCTTCAAAGTTGAGTTTCGTTTGACGCTGGCCTGCCGTTGAACGTGAGTCCTTCAGGAGTCGGAATAGGGAGTATTTTGTTGCATTTCGATATTATAAGTGCAGTATTAAAGGTTTTGATGTGCTGCAAATCGTGAGCACGCACTCACTCGATGCCTGGAGCTAATCGCTCCCGTTGCATTTTATTGTATGTTCTCGTATAGGACGAGAGCTTGCGATATTTTACGAGTGATACGCATTATGGAATTGATTTAAATACCTAATATTAAATTCAGTTGTCTTGACAAATTTTATCTAGATAAAAATTTAGTTCAATTTATAGGTTCACAACTGAATTTTAAAATGCATCAGACCTTACTTTACGAAAATCTATTATTATTAATTTATTTCTTACTATTGACTTACGTAGGTACTTTGCATTCATGAAAGTTTTTGTTACTGCTGTGAATGTCCATGCTACCTAATAACATTTATATTTTAGCTATGTTAAAATATTCCCATTACATAATTATATTAAAATTTCCACCCTGACCAATTTTTTAAAGACACACAAAAAATTTAAATTCCAATTCAATCCAATCCAATTTCAATTTTGCTACGTTTGAATACAGAAATGTTTATTTGCAAGCTCCTAGTCTAGTTCCTTCAACTCGCGCTCTACATACGTCAGTTTAAACACAACGATAGACGTTTAAATTATAAATTATACTATCAAGAAGTATTACGGATTTATTGCTTTAATTGAATATCGATATAGTATGTAACTATTATAATATTATAAGAACAAAATAAATTTCTCAATATTTTACTTCTACATCGCAATTTTTTATGACAATAATTTATTATGTTTGTATGTAGGTACCTATTCTACCTACTATGTTATAATTACTGTCTTTCCCCCGGGGTAAAAGTTTATAGTTGGTATGGAGATTCACACAGTTATAAGTTACTAATGTTTTTATAAGGTTTATTAGTAATAAATAATTAGAGAAAAAAATTTGTGACATCTAAAAAGATGAAATGGGAATAAACGTATTATATTTTATGTAATGCATTAAATAACATTTGTTTCAAGGAAGGTCAGAATAGGCTTTACTTGCACTTACGTACGTTGTTTTGTATTAAATTTCTGAAAAAGAAATGATATTGTTTAGAAACATGTGAATAATTCCACTGGGCCAATTAATCAGCAAAGAAAAAGTAACCCTTTAATTAACGTTGGACGAATATTTTAATTTAAGCTCGGATTACAAGTAGCGAGCAAGGACTTAACTGATTCAGTTATAATATTTCTTCAGACTGTTATAAATAAGAAAAATAAGGGATTTCTCGCTCGGACCGATATAAAAGGGGAATGTAGAAGGCAGTGCCGCACAAAAAGCTTTGAACAGTACCAAGCAGCTTTTGCTATTAAACTCGTATGAATTTTTCTTAAAATTTTAATACAATTTTCTTTTTAACGTAGGTAGGTATAAAATAACTATACACCTGATACCTATATTGTATGTGAATTTCCTTGATCAAACTCATCTGATCGACAGTATTCAATTTAACATTTCTTTTAAAGCGTGTCTTATAAACGTAGTATTAAACTACAGTAAGTATTACGAAATGCCAGAGAAATCATTTGCACATTTTTAGGCGATTTTCTTTTATCATTTTTTGATGACTAAGCAATTTTTTTTTCGTTGTTCTTACTGATTCTAAGGGTGGGTAGTTCAATAGTTCAATAATTGGTTTTATTTTATTTTACTCATATATATTTTCCGTATCGCTTTCTACGGCTCTCTTTTGATGTGCTCTGCCCTAAGGCAGTCTCAGATCTACAAGTTAGAAGTAATGTACTAATTGGGTTGTTTTCAGAGCTGAATCGCGGGTGAAGGGAAATTAATGCCCTCTGGAGGATAAATGTGCAATTATTTCCCCCGAAAAATGTTTGTAACGGTCGTGTCAAAAGTTTGTTTAGGGGCAGGTGTCGTGGAAGAGTTTACATTACTCAAGTCTTTTAATTTTAAATAAATCTATAAAACTTAAAAATAAAACTTGAAAATAAAAATTTTATATTAAATATGACTGTTATATATTATGAGATTTTGTTATAAACTATTTGTTATAATTATTTAAAATACATACTGTAAATATCATTTAATAAATAAAGAGACTATTATGTAGACATAAAAAAACCGAAATAAATTTGATAGCGTTTTTTTATTGGAGTTTAGGCCTAAAGCAATTTAGACATGTTCAATGTTACCTTTTTATAGCTTGTCTTGCCTAAGCTACACTTCGACTAATACAGTGGGTAATATTAATATATTAGAAAACACAAACTTTGACGGGTAGATAGGTACCTAGTGTACATTGTGAGTAGGTGCTTTGACGATATCATAATATTAATATTAATTATTACGAAACAATCAAAAGATGCTTTTCATTTCCCAATGTTATTCTTACATCGGTAAGCGATCTCAGACAGTTATTATTATCGGATTATAAGTTCAAGATATTTAATAACGGTAAAACCTACTAAGCACCGACAGCCACTTATGTTTACGTCAATTTGATTAAGAGAGGGGCCGAACATAATTATTTGCACAGTTTAATTGAAAGTTTAAAAATTTATATTTGTCGTTGTCATTGATGAGTTATAATATATGTATAAATAAAATATCTTAATTTTGAATTTATCAGTTCAATTCGTCATGACCTGAGAAGGCAAATATCTACCATAATCTAGGTATCAAGTGCGTGCTGGGAGATGTTAAATTTTTTATTTTAAAGTAATCATTTGAAGCTAAATAAACGCATACCTACACCCTGACAGGACAAGTGGGAATAAACGGGTTATTTTAGCGGGACACATGCAGTATATTGAAACAAATAATATGTATATACTTGAATATTGCGGAGCCTCATAGGCTTAAATAGGATGGTAGACCCCCACATCCCGGCATCACACTCAATTACATGTTTAGCCTAGAACATATCAATCTAACATGACCTGTCAAATGTAATTTATTCGTTACTGACTCAGTGGCGCGGTTCACTTGCGTACCAACAACGCGACAACTTGTTATTATTTCCTGCGCCAATAGAAATATGAAATTATATTCAAATATATCATAACAATGTCAGAAGACAGCTTCGAATATATTTATGTGTGTATAACATAAAATAAATTAAAAGTTTACTCACATCAAAAGTAGTTACCGAAACGCTTGTGGTCCTGTTATTTACTAGTGATTCGTTACGTTCTGGGCGGATACTTGGTCCGATGATAAATTGTAAAGTCACTCTTTTTATATTCATTTCTAAACTTTAACACGATTTAAGTCATATCCCTATTTATTTAAGGATCCTAATTCCTAGACATGATTAGATAGCAAACTGAGCAAAAGCGGAAGAAATTAATTTAGGTAAACTTTAGGATCGCACAGTAGAATATTAATTGCTATAAATGTTAACTGGTCATAAAACCAAGATTTTGAATGGCATTGCAGGCTGACAAATAATTACAACTACCATCATTCAATAGCTAATTTGTATGTAAATATTTTAAAGAAATATTTTTTGCGGTATTCTTTTAGGTATGCATTGTTAACTACCGTTCTAATAAAAAAGTATTAAACAGATGGATGGTAAAGAAAGATAAAATTAATGCAGTTAACAATAACAGGCATTGATTAGAAGGGAAAATAAACGCTAAATTGCACTTATTTACTGGGTCGCGACGATCAATCATGGCAGCTAAGTCATCAGCCAGTTCAAATGTCAAACGAACCTAGGGTAGCGATAAAAAGAAAAAAACTTAGTTGCTATTATTAAAAAAATGACTGTGACTTTATTTCCATTGTCGATTGCCGATTCAGGATTATTAACTGACTTGCATTATTTTTTGTGTTCTAATATTGATAGATTGGTTTTTCGATGAGGTGCCTTTTGAGTTTGTTACGCGTGTGAGTTGGCAATCGGAGTGCCGATTATTTATAATTTCATAAAAGATGAAAACATCGCAAAATAACAGTCATCGGTGGTTGAACATAGAGTGAAATGTATTGTCGGAATGTTGCATTGACATGTTGATTGAAGCGAGTCATCGGCTAGGTCTTTTTGTTCCGTAAAATAAATTATTATTAACATCGTGATGTCTTTATTATCGCAATTCGTTCATACCTATATCGTTTTACACTTAACTAGATAACTTTAGTTCTCAACTTCAAAAATAGTAGACTGAATAAATCTTTTATTGAACAGATCTAATTTATCTAATATAGGTATGTAAATATCTAAATGCATAATATAAATATAGTTTCCAACCGACTAAATTGATTCAATGAAATTGGCTTCGTTTCATTTTATGATTTCGTTTGCGTGATCTTGACCAGTAATAATCTAATAAATTGTCCATTGGGATGGGGGATTCAATATCGTTAATGACTCAATATTAATCGATCAAATTATTGATATTTTTGCCAATCCCACTAATGTAATGATAGAGTTAGTTGTAAACCTCAGTTAATGGTTATTTGTTAGGTATTGCAGAACTGTTTTGGTGGTATCAACCTAACAATTGTGTAAAGGGTTGATCTTTATTAGTCTACACTCTACATAACAATACTGTTAAATCCAAAACGTTCTCCAATGTTTGTGAAGCAATGTAGAGTATAAATAATTTGTGTGACACATCCTACTAATATTATAAATGCGAAAGTTTGTAGGGATGTATGTGAGTGAGTGTGTGTGTGTGTTTGTTGCTCTTTCACGCAAAAACTACTGAACGGATTTTCATGAAACTTTGCAGTAATATAGCTTAGACATCGGAATAACATAATTTGTTAAAATTTATAAAGATTTTTGAAGGGACTGGTTTCCCGAAGCGAAGCGAGGGCGGATTTACTAGTTTTAATACTAGAATTGATATTATGAATTAAGAGCATGGAGCGTAGAAATGCAAGGCTGCGAATGCAAACACGAGTCCGATCGCGTGCAAGCGCACAATATCATCGGAGTCAAGCCGTTCCACGCTACCCCATATTTTAACAACTGTCCTAATACATCTTGCAATGTTGTTTTTAACTGTTTTTGCCACATTATTGTTTGTACTTTTTGGTATGTTTACTTTTAATTTTTGTAGATGTGATTTTTGTTGCTCCTATCGGATTACATTTTTGTAACTGTTGACCTGCGATAAAGCGTTCCGATTCGGTGTATTTTTATACGTTTCATGAGTAACATAATTAATGCATGTAAATTTATCTGTGTCAAAGCTATGCTATCAAGACAAAATTATTTGAAATTTAAAGTTTTCAACGAATTGGACGGATTTTTTTCTTCATTTCAGGTGCCTGTCAATGAAAGCGCCAGACAGGTATGTTGCTAGTCGCTCGCGCGTTCGGTTTCGTTCGGCCGGATTCGGTTACGTTCGGATGGGCCCGGCCGCTCGGCTGATAGCCACAGACCAAGGGGGTAGCTTGGAAGACCACACGACACACCCGCGACGCAGGACTTAGCACAGTATTATTTTCCATCAAAATTGCTTTTTAATGTGTGTTATTTTGATTGTTTTATGGATTTTTTCGCAAGTTCCATTACTAGTTAATTAAGGTATGCCATGCCATTTTTCACAAATGATTGGAACTAGAATGTAATTGGTCCCATTCTGTCCCATTATTTCACTTATTTGTTTTCGGTTGCTTGATTGGCTATTTTTTTCCAAAGTGCACATGTCTGTCTCGGTGGTGTGATTTTTTTATGTACTGTATTTGGGTGACATGTAAGTTGTCATAACTTTGCTTCCAGGTTACCCTTTTGAAACAAAACGGACATCTCAATTAATTCACAGATAAATTTACAAGTTTCTAATTCATTTAGTGAACGAATGTTATGCATTTTTTACGTTTAGTTTTGTAAGCATGATTGTGTGTGTGTATTTTTTATTTATAAACAGAATGTTACATTATAATTGTGTAACATCACATAATTATAACAGCTTCGGTAAGTATTTTATTATACGCCACTTAAAGAAGCGTAAAAATGTGTGAATTTGGTGGATTACTAAATATACATCAATGAATGCTTACGCTTTCTCACGCATGGCTCTTAACGAGAACTAAAATTGATCCCATGACAAATTCGTGATCATCATCATCAAATCGTAAAGGATTTAACGCCTCCGTTGGCACGCTTCTTTTGTTGGCCTCATAAAGCCGGCCATTAACATGTTTGATAAAACGTTAGCCGTACAAAAAGAGACGGCGATGCTACTGTGGACTCCCCACTGTGAGACCTCATTGAAGAATGATGCCATGCTGTGGTTGTACTCGGTCAATACAAAACTGTTCCGCTTTTTTTGGACATTGTTATATTTGCAATATTTTGAGTAGATACTCGTAGACTGGCATACAATTAATGTAGATTTTGAATTGTTATAGAACTTTACGTTAAACACGCAGATGTTTCATGCGAGAGACGATTTACACTATTTAATTTCATGATGAAGCTAATTTGCGCTGCATAATTTTGAATGTTTATAAATTCTCATCAACCAATATGAATTTAGCTGCTTTAGGTATTTTACTCGTACAATACGGTTAGCATCATATAATATATTAAAGGTAATTGAATAAAAAATAAATTATTTTTAACTGACTTCAAAAAGTGAGTTCAAAAACTGAGTCTGCCAAACTAACTTTTTTTATTTACGGAAAATTTTAGAACTTCTTATCAGACGCATTTGTCTGAGATATTACAGAATAGCCAAATTATTTAAAGTTGAATACACTACGTACGTGTAACCAGTTAAACAAACGAAAACCAATAAAGGAGTGAGTAACATTGTAACACCTTTAAACTAACAAAGGTTGAATACAAATAAACACCAAAACGTTAACTCTTTGACCGTCCGCGGGTAATTTTCACTCGGAAAAGGGCATGGAAATGATTTCGTAAAGGGTGCCGACACCCCCGGACCAGTGGTTTCGACGCTGGCATTATTTTAGAATACACTTTCGTAACAAAATGGAATTTATTGCAACGTTTACTATTTTGTCACTCTTAGGTATACTTAATACTATTTGTTTTGTTGTATGTAATTTAAACGTATGAAATATAAATCATCTCGTCTTAGGTTACTTCTTTACAAATTAATAAATGGAACGAATTTTTAAGTAAACATAATTTCTTTTGGATGGCCCTAATCGTTTCCGCCTGACACCAACGTACCTTGAAGAAACAAAGCAAAAGGTACATCAGTTTTAAGGCAATATCTAAGGTTCACCTACAGCCTACAACTCGCAACAAACACAGACTATAATAATTTTAACATTTTAATTTTCCATATTACTGGATACTGGATGTTTTCATGATGTAGGTATCTAATAATTTTCAAGCATCCGACCGATTTAATCGATTGAGATCATATTCACCCATCGCCTACTGTTTTGACTTAAAAACTTAAACCGTTATTTTGTTTTTATTAAAAGTATGTTTAGTAATCTCTTTAAATTTAAATATTACCACGTGTGAAATGAAGTGGCGCGATCCAGTAATAGCCTTGTTTAAGAGGGAAATCGGTAAAGTAGTGCATGCCTTGCTTCCCCGCCTTTGTCCCTCTAACTGTGTCGTAACTGCAAATGTTATTAAAATATATTAACATTATTATTGATGTCTTTGAAGAAACTTTGTAAGTTGTTTCAATAGATATAAAAAATTTAAATAGACGTGAATACTCTCCCTTAAACAAATTATTATTTTTTCGCCTATACCTAATAATATTTTTAAAACTTTTTTTATATAAATTCAAATCGTAGCCTTACTTCCTACTCATAATATAAAAAAAACAAATCTCATTCCACAGTAAAATGTACACCGTGTGAGTAGTACGTAGACTGTGGCAACGTGTGGTCTCCGTGTCAAGTGAGGGAGTCTGTCAATTATATCATGAATGGCCGGTGCGTTGGTTTGGTCACCCGCCGCACTCACCCAGTTGCGCGCAGAGGCGTGATGAGAAACGGAACGTGAACTTTCCCTCTCATCACGATGCCCCAACTGTGTTATTCCTGACGAGCCCTACAGCACCCCTGTCGAGGAGACGATAGTACTTGGTGTTCGCATTAGCACAGGTAACTGATTTATTGTGGTCTGAATTATCAGCACCTCGTAATATAAGAGCTTCATTTTAAAATTTTAATTTCCCAAGAGTAAGGCATATTAATTGCTGTTAAAATATCTTGCATTTTCATATATGTATTTCGTCTCACCTCACTGTCTTTATGAGGATATTTTGTGAGTAAGCAAACAAAAGTAAAAAAAATATATTCAAAGCTGGTTCCTTTTTCTCAGATTTCAAGTAGATTTACTTTATTTATAAATGTTCTAGACAAGAACATTCTGTCTAACAAGAACAACTAACAAGAAAATTCTAATTCTATGAAAAAATGCCTCACATAATTTTGGGAAAGAGCGGATACTTTTAAAACTGCTGGATCAATTTCTACCCAACATAGCTATGAACCATCGCGATGAACAACGCTTTCGATTAAAAAAACCGTACTCAAATCGGTTCATTCATTCAGGAGATACGACAGACAGACAGATAGATAGACAGGTCAAACTTAAATGTTCCAAAACTTTCAGAATGTTTAAAATTACCATCTAAACTATTCCTATATTTCTTTAACATAATATCAAAGTTACCTACTCATTTAATTTATTACATCAAATAAATATTCCTAATAAAAAATAAACTGTTATGTTTATTAATTCAGTAACATTATAATAAATTGCCATCATAAATATGCAATACAGCAAATGCAGTAGCTCAGTCGGAGCTCTCACATTTGTATCCGAGTCGATTCAGTCAATACGCGAACATATTTCAAAGCGTCTAAGACAAATGAATCTATAAAATTAATTGGACAAGTAATCGAAAACTCAGAAAGAATTTCTTCATCTCTGGTCTGGGGGAGCAGGAAACAAATGAGGGGCGGACATTGAATAATTCGATTTCCTTATTTGCACCAATCAATATGTTTAAGGAAATCCGATACCGTGGCGAAACGCCGCCGGTGACTGCGGCTTGGTCCCTCGACATTGTAAATTGTTTTTAAAACATATTTAACTTGATACAGTACAAGTATCGTAAGCCATTAAAATTAGAGACATTCTTACAGAAGTTCGTAAGTTATAAGGTTTATGTTATACTTAGCTCTTACAGCAATGTAGAGTTACTTTACTATACATACGAAAGTAACGCTTTTGTCTTACTGAATTTTTTTAAACTCTTATCTAAAGTCCACGCAATCGCTTCAATACATGC
>DWJQ01000648.1:0-13329 GCA_018248915.1 Hesperia meskei straton
GAGACCCGTGCTCAGTAGTGGGCCATTAATGGGTTGTAGCCATGCTTAACTTCATATTACACATGCATTATTACGGTCTTATTATTTACTGACAAAACTTTTTAAAATTGATTTAACAAAGTCAAATTGAACTCAACAGAGATATTGTTTTGTTAGGAATCATTATCAATGTTCATGATGCCGGAGCTGCTGCCTGCGATGTTGTCGGTGGAGGCGCTGGAAGACAACGAGGTGCTAAAGGTGGAGGGCGTCCGGATGTTCAGCAGGATCAGCGACAAGAAACAAAAACCTCACGTGGAACTACTCGCGGAGCCTAAGACGGTTGGTGTCTTCGACTAACTTTAAGGTGCTCCCTTACCGCGAGCATTCGCGTGTAGGTAATGTAACATTTATAGGTACTTATAGTATACTTAGATTAGAATTTGCGAGCCTTCTTATTACAATGCGATTAAGGTACATTTAAAGTTGATGGCTTTGATTGTAACGGTTACATTACACGCAAATGCTCGCGGTGAAGGAACAACTTTAGGACCGGAGGTGGACTAAATGTCAAAGGCCTTAAGCAAATGCCTTTACGGCGCCCTACATATCCATAATACTTAATTAACTTAACTTTGATAATAACATTTACTTTAATATAATTTAAAAAGTTACGTTGTGCCCCACCTTGACTTTCTAGGCACGTGGTAAGTTTGCTTTTAATTTTATTTAAAAACGTGCGTGCCCCACCTTGACTTTTATAGGCACGTGCCTGGTTTGCGTTAGAGATAATCCGCCTAGCGCCACACGTGTTTTTCGGGAAACTTGATACTTCCGTTTACGCCCCGCGCTATTGTTCGCAGCCATTTTATAACTTTTCATTGTGATAGGTAGAATTCAACATATAATTCGAAAAATAAAAATATATGTGGTGTTAAAAACCACTAGAAAATCCTTGCAGTAGTTTTGGAATTATCGCGTTTAAGCTCCAAGAGACATTAATTTATGCTCGATTCACACATATCAGTGAAGTCAACGTTCCGTCACAGTACCGGCAAATATAATATAAATATAATATAAATCCGAGAATGTATGAAAGATTTGCCGGTACTGTGACGGAACGGTGACTTCACTGATAGGTATGTGTGAATCGAGCATTATTATACCCGTTGCCCGTCATCTGATTCCATATACCTAAACTTAAGCGACATCTGACAATAAATTCTGAATTACCTTTACTATTGATTTTGGAGTCTATTATATTTTTCCAAAAGTTAGATATTGTTTCCTTCGGTGTAGCAAAACAATTAGGATTAGGTATCATCCCTCAAGTGTTTATGTCGTATCCTATACATCCATAGATAATAAGTATTCGATTCAATCAGAAATATCTCTGTTCAGGTTACAGTATGTTTGATGGACGCAGAGGACTACAGCGCGTTGCCTGTCGGCCAATGGGAAGAAGACAACATTCTAAGAGAGCTCAACAAGTGCCTCCTCGCCTTCCAACAAACACCGATGAAAAGCCGCGATACACAGAAACTCGAACGACGTTTATCCCCAATTGGTGAGTATAAAAAATCATTACGAATAGATTTCACATCGTACTACCTGACTTCACTTTATACCTTTTACTCATGGGCATAACAAATTCTACTTTGTTTGCTAAATACGTGGGTATTTTGTTACAAACTTCAGCATTTTCACCCGACTGTGTCCGAAGGAGGGTAATGTTTTTGGTTTTGCTTTCAGGAGAATCAATAAGCAACACTCCCCCAGAAGTGGAAGCGACTGTAATGATCAAGCAGGCGTCTTCTTGCAGCACAATCAACAGCTACAATAGCAGAAGTCCCTCCCCCGTCAACTACCGTACAACTACCCTCAATCTTAGTGATCCAAGTAAGTAAAGATTTTGCAGCATCTTCATATTTTAGTCCATAAGACTAAGGGTCCCCGCAGACTGACTGCAGCCACCGGCCACTTTTAAAGCGCGGTCCGGCCAACAACCGCTTCGGCTGAATTCTGCTCACTGTTATTAGAGCTTTTGGCTGTTGGCCGGATCGCGCTTCTAAAAAGAAGCGCCACAGCCGCCGGTGGCTGCAGTCAGTCTGCTTGGACACTTATAGTTGTACTAAAAACTTGCTCAAATTATTAAGTACATAGGCGACGAACGAGTAAACGTGACCTGACCTAAATGCACTGCGAATGCGTTGGAGGTCAAGAAATAAGATGCAACAAAAACTAGTAAGAAATTACAGTTTTTTGTCATGATTTCTCATCTTACTTACTTAAATAAAGTTACTCATTTCTTCTTCAGGTGTAGAAATATCAAAAAGGAAATGCTGGCTGTCTCCCGACGCAGGGACGCTCAACAACCGTCGCGGCAGGTTCATAGTGCTGGGCTCCTCTGGCGAGTGCCTGCCGGTGACCAGGAGTCCAGCGCTGGCCAACCTCGACGCTCAACAGGACAGTCTCTATTCCAGCTGCAACTCCAGCGACGACGAATACCACAGTGCCAATGATAGCTTTGATTATGGTAAGATTCTTGCAACCTCTTTAAGAATAATTCTGTAGTAGGAAGATATATTATCTACTAGCAGAATCAACCGGCTGACACTGTTTATTTATAAGTGTGCTAACCTAAATCTTTATAAACGCATTAATTTCGGATTCTATGTTTGTTTCATCCATTCCCAAAACTGAAACGAAACCCTTTAACCATACTTGCATTGCATTTTTCAAGTAATTACCTACACTATTAAACAATGAACACACATATCGAATTTATCCAACCAGGTAGTGAAGACGAAGGAAGAGGCGAAAGCGCTCGACCGAATTCATTCCAATACTCCAAAGAACTGTCGACGGAAGAAAGGAGGCTCAGTTTCGCGGACCGGCTCCGAGACGCGCTGCGGCGGGAGGCGGAGCAGTCCTGCACCACCAGCACCACCGGCGACTGGTCCACCGACAGCTCCAGCTACGCCGTCGGTATCAGCATATCAGGGGCTGGACTCAACGATAATGACATAAGGTACAATAGTGGCAATAATAGCGCTGAATATGGTTCGGGTTACATTGGATATTCAGTTTAAATTATATTTAATAGTGCTGAAGAGTTTCTTTCATTGTTTATTGTTCTTCTCCTTAGACTACGTTTAAGATAGTTTTTTTGCTTATCTGATTATCAGTTATTAATGGTCAATAATATCACTAACAAAGCCAAAATACATTTAAGGTTTGTTTTATTGCAAAGTTTTGGTCCTTCGAGCACGTTTTGAACAATGATGTTTTTCAGGGTGAAACGCGGTGGTTCCGTAGGATTTGTTCTAACTGAAAAAGAATCTATTAATAACGGAAACCCGCCGACAAGGAATCAGATTCTAGGAAGAAAAGACACTGGAAACAGCTCCAAATATAGTTTTAGCACTGAGTTTACGTAAGTTGGATAATATATTTGTATCTAAATTATAAATTAATCAAGGTGGGTTAAAAAATATTGATGAAATATTCTCAGGTCAGAACTAGAAGAAGTTTACGAGCAGTTTAACCAATGGCTAAGTGATCCAATAGTGAATAATGAGAATGTTGAAAACAAAAATCGCGAGTTAGACTCGAGAGATTTAGCTGTGATAAGGTAAGTGCGTATAAAATATTAAATGCATCATTATTAGAAATAATAATCTACGTAATTAAATTATTTTTCTGCATTTATAATAACTTCAGTGTGGACTTAAAAACCATTGGATCAATTGTAAAAAAGGTTGAATACGCAGTCAAAAAGGAAATTGGATATTTATCTATACGTAGCATGAATTTAGTTATTATGAAATTATATTTAATATTACCCAGATTTGCTGGTTCCCTACTGAAGCGCACGTTAAGCGAGTCAATGGCCAGCGGTGCTCCCCCCGCGTCCGCAGAAGCTGCGGAATTGTACGGAAGGGAGCCGCGCGACCGCATCGGCCCGCGCCGTCTCGCTCTCGCCGCTCGCTCCCTCTCACTCGAGTTAGCCCGACACCGGCATCGACTTGCTGCTCACCTGGTAGGTCCAGCTTTTCCACCATTAGTAAAACTGTCATGTATAATTTTCCGGTATTTTTTTTGATTTTCGTATGTAGCTTATCTCCAATATGCTCGCATTTAGAATTAAATAACATAGGGCTACAAACAAAAAATTGTAAATTTTAAGTACCTAGTTGATTGGAATTATTTACACCAAGTAATTTCCTTTGTATGATCCAAAATATTTCAGTTAAAAAGCAACCAACTTAAATAGGCTTTCATTAAAAGCCTCTTAAATTTTGTTGCTTTTATTATAAGTAGTTATTTTTCTATATTAATTATATCGTCAACTTAGGTGCTAGATGGGTTGGGTAGTGATAGTTCAGTTGATTTTCATCAGCAGTATTGTCGTCAACTGGAATATTATTTTACATTAATAATATATTTTCCTATAACAACAGTATTTCTTATTTCAACTAGGTACTTGTTTCTGACGTGCGCTTTTGTTCGCACTTTGTATAAAAGCACCATGAGTGTTTCAATTACTTTTACTAACTTTACGTTTCGAAACCTTCTTAAACTAACTGTAGCCAATGTAAAGTAGTGAAGTATCTTTGCTTAAAGTTATAGAAAATCCTATATAAACCGACCATTCGTATCTATTGGG
Source organism: Hesperia meskei straton (assembly GCA_018248915.1). Classification (NCBI taxonomy): domain Eukaryota; kingdom Metazoa; phylum Arthropoda; class Insecta; order Lepidoptera; family Hesperiidae; genus Hesperia; species Hesperia meskei. The sequence continues at coordinate 4,649 of DWJQ01000648.1, forward strand.
TTCTCCATTAGCCAATATGGTGAATCCGATGTGTCACCTGCGGCATTTCAATAATCTGCCGATTGAACTGTGGAGTCGAATAAAAATCCAATTCACTAATAACAATTTTTGACAGAAACGTAAAATAAAAGAGTCAATACCGGAAGAGGTTTTAGAGACCGCGGAGACGAGTACTTCAGAGGGGAAAGAGACCGTTACAAGTGAAACGAAGACATTGAATTCCTCCACAGAGACACGTTCGACAAAAATGTCCGATACAAAAACGAACACTAGGAAGAAAAAACTTAATTGGGTCGTAAACATGATCGTACAGACGATCGAAGAGACTGTCGATTGTGAACCCGTCACTATTAAAGTAAAGAAACCGAAGGTCAGACGTTCCTGGCTGTCGCTAATTTTCAAACTAGGCATCTACCTACTAACGCACTGTACTATCGCACCTTCTCCAATCTTACGAAAGCTCTTCATTATTTGTGTGTTGTTTGAAATATTCGTATAAATTAATACTTTATAACGCAAGTATCCACCCATCATCTCGGACATTAGCTACATTTTGTAAATCAACACTGTACCTAATTGCTAAAATTGGTTTGAATAGTTTCAAAGTAATAAAAACCGTAATTTATATTCAAACCACTACCACCCACTACCACTAAGGCTTGCAGAATACCTACATAATGTAAAAATTTATACTCCTTTTGTATAGTTTTAAAGAAATGATCACTTACCTACCTTACTAATCTAAAACTCATTTTACTACTCTCCAATGTCACAAAGTCTGCATTTTTATGTCAAAATGGATTTATTTAGGACTAATTTCCGCCACAATCACGTGTTCATATGACACCGTGTGTTAAAATGAAGTTGTTGTTGTTGGAATCGCAATACATTTATTTAAGTAAATATTTTTAAGACTCAAACTAAGTATCTAATGTTACAAAACAAAAAAAGCAAAGTAGGCCCTGCCGAAAATAGACATTTGAGCAGGGCTTTATTATTACTGTTAGTTATCTACAAAAAAGAAAAAGTGAGATTCAAGAATGGAACATAAACGATTATGTATTTTTATTATTTCCACCAGTTAAATGAGCTAGCACACAAGATAGTGTCGGGCGGGTCGTGCAGGCCGGTGGCGACCGGCAACTGGGGCTGCGGGCGGCGGCAGCGCGGCCATCCGCAGCTCAAACTGATCCTGCAGTGGCTGGCCGCGAGCGTCGCCGGCGTACCCGCCCTCATATACTACACGTTCGGCAATGAGAAGTTATTCAAGGTAACCACTAGTTAACACTACTACAAAATTGCAAATTCAAACCATAACTTTGACACTTGAGAGTTAGATTACAAAATTAGAATTAATCTTATGCCATTAGGACGACTGGATAAAATTTAAAATAGTAAACCGCGATTTTTCGTGAGGAAACCCTGAGAGTTCGCCAAACCGCAGTATGTCCGATTGATGGACTAAGTATGGTGGGTAGCCCTCACGTTGAAAAATAACTCATGCCCGTCAATGGGATGTACTGTGTCACAATGATGATGATCCAATTAATTATTATCTTATGTTCCCCCAGCTCGATACTCTAGTCAGGGTGTTGGTGGATAGGAAATGGACGGTGGGCCAACTCGCCCGCGCCGTGCTGAAGTTTTCGCGGCAAATTATACACGAACCTCACGTTATTCCCGACAACCACTCGCTGTTCGACGAACTCATAGGCATTGAGAAGATACCGGACGATTAAAAATGTGTCCGTAGCTTCATCAACTTTTTTAATTATAAAGTCATTATTAAGAATTGACTGTCATGTCGAGTAACATTGAACAATTTGCGACCACTGTCAACAATATCAAGTCGAACTACAATAAACATGTTTTAAAGTAGAACGTTTCTAGGTTCGTGAACCAGTTATTTTTTTATTTATTGGATACTACTTAAATTTAAATAATCTTAAAAGCTGAATTTAAGAGTAACAGAAAATTATTAGCAATATTCGATGGCTGCATGTCGCAAGCAATGACAACCAATGCCGGTACTTCTCAGGGGTCGATTCTCACCGCAACTCTATTCTTGCTGCACATAAACGACCTGCTCATACCCGGTGTCTATGGGTATGCAGACGACAGCACAGTTGTGGAGAGATACCTGGCCAACAATCGGGCCACTAAAGACCAAATAGAGTCTGAAAGAGAGGCCATGGTGGAGCGTGCGAATCTCACTCTACGGGCAGTGTCCGATTGGGGCGATGCCAACCTTGTGGGATTCAACGCCACCAAAACGCAAGCGTGTCTATTCACCGCCAAAAGGAGCCCCTTCACCTTGGCTCCTACTTTCCAAAATGTATCTTTGGAATACACCAATCGCCTTCAGTTGTTGGGGGTAGAGATATCCTCGAACCTTAACTATGGGCGGTTCATTGAATCCAAAGTAAAAGCAGCCGCTAGAAAACTTGGTGTCCTAGCGAAGGTGCGGCGGTACTTCACACCGGAACAGCTTTTACTTTTATATAAAGCCCAGGTTCGGCCGTGTGTGGAGTACTGCTGTCACATTTGGGCTGGTGCTGCTAAATGTTACCTATCTGCTTTGGATTCAATGGAGAGGCGTGCCAAGCGACTCATTGGTGACCTCAAATTGGTTGAAACCAATCTTAAAAGTCTTGAGCATAGGCGCAAAGTTGCCAGCCTCTCGGTGTTCTACAGGATACATTTTGGAGAGTGTGCGCAGGAATTACATAACTTAATTCCCCCATCACCCTTCCACCATCGGACGACGCGACGTACAGCGGGTATGCATCCCTTTGTCGTCGAGGTCCCTCCTGTGCGGACGTCACGTTTTGCGTCCTCATTTATTATACGCACGGCAAGGGACTGGAACAAATTGCCTGCATCGGTGTTCCCGTCCGATTATGATTTAAGTGTCTTCAAGAAAAGAGTGAATAGGCTTCTAAGTTAGTGCGCTTTACCACCCATGACTACTTTACTGCTTTCCATCAGGTAGTAGGTGTAGTCAAGCATTAACTTATACAAAGTAAAAAAAAAAAAAAAAAATTGAAGTCTAATGTCTGACTTGGATGGTTTCCATAAATTTTACAGAGATGTAAAAAATATTACACGAAACCTTCATTAAGTAAGTACTTACCTTGATGCCTATTGTAAATTCATCATATTTAAAAACTAGCCAAGTTAGAACTAAGGTTAATGTATGTAATTAGCAACATTAAGAATAATAAAATTTGTTTACATTGAAAGAGAAATTATGCCAAAGAACAGAAAGAGTATTGTTCGCTACATGGAGTATAAAAAATGGTAAGTACCTTATATCCTTGCTGACAGTGGTGAGAGTCAGCCAGTCTGGCTGCGTGGCTGCGCGAGGACAGCACCACGCCACTACGGAGTGAGCTCGAAGACCAACTAGCATCTCTGTTTCTGCACTCCACGCGATACTGAGGACTTGCGATCCTAGTAAAGTAGCTTACGTTATATTTATATTTTGCTCAATTTATGTACATAATACCAATACTTGACTTGTAGTACCTAGTCCAGGTGTCCTAGTCCTAAGTAATCGACAAAATTAAGTAACTACGGGCCCAGTCAGTGTTTGGAATTTTGGATAAGTGACAGCCTGCTAGTAGTAAAAACATCTCCGAGCTTCAGAGGGCACGAAACGCCATCGATCCCGGTTGTAATCGGTACATAGCAGTAATAATGTTGGCCTTCGGGTGGCAAGAAAACTTCCGACACACGGATTGGCGACTAACCCCTCCAAAAACTCTCACTATAGCAGCGTCGAGGCCTCCTCAGTGATAAGACGAGATCGGTGTTCAATGATGGGCCCTAATGGGTTGAACTGTGTTAATTTAATTAATATTAATCATAATAAAGTCAAAGAATAATAAAATTTGTTTACATTGAAAGAGAAATTATGCCAAAGAACAGAAAGAGTGTTTATTTCATCTGGGAATTTACAAATTCACTTATGAACGATATAATAAATGAATAATATTGTGTAATGTGTTATACCGACACGACTGCCACACGGGATCTCCTCACCAACTAGTACTGTGAAATCTCACCAAGTTTCATGAACTTCGACTTGGCATCTTTGACCGTGATGACGTACAAGTCCCGGTTGTAGTCGAGCACGGCCAGTTGCCGGTCCCCGAGCGGGCCGGTCTGGCTGAGCGCGACCGTGCACACCGTCATCTTGTGGGTTAACTTTGTCACCGTGTTGTCCGCTGAGCTCCGGACGATTAGGCCCGTTGGCAAGTCGAATACTTGGATCACTGGATGCAATTGAATATTATACGCCAACAAAATTACATTATTGGGGCTTCTTCGAAAGAAAAACGGAATGTTGATGTATGGTTTATCTGTCCGTCACAAGCGTCATGACATGACCCTTTTTGTGAGGGACAGGCTGAAAAAAGATTAAAGTCTGCAATACCTTGGACCAGAGTAAAAATATTAAATCAGTAAACAGCTATTTAGGTACGGTCTGTTTATGTCACATAGTTTGAGACTCGATTGGAACGATATTTATACGGACACTTTTTGTTGCCCTACAATCATAACACTTGGCAAGAAGTCCGAACATTGGTAATTTATTGTTAATTACATCACAGAAAAAAATCGTAAGAAAGTGCAGCTATAACCATTGAGATACTTTTACATAGTACCTCAATGCCTATATACGTAAAATTATAATAAATAAAATAACACCAAACACTAGCGGAATTGTTTCAAGTTTACTCTTACATTTTCGATCAGTCTGGTCGACAACAGCGAGCGAGTCAGGGCCCAGGGAGACAGCCGCTCGACCGAGGGTCTCCGGCCGGGAGCCGCAGCGCGGACTGGCCAGCAGTCGGCCCATGTAGCTGTACACTGATATACCGGCTCTCTCCACGATGCAGAGACACCTGGAGAAATTGCTTCTTTATAGCGAATTTCACAAAAAAATATTCACAACAAGTACCTACATAAAGAAAGGGATCTGTATAAAAATAAAACAAGACAAAAAAGGAAGAACCAAGGGGATAAGATTTAAGAGGAAAAATCACGATTATTAAATAGTACGTCATTATTAGCTACTTAAAATATTCTTAAAGCCTATGCATTATTTGTGCTGCAATGTCGCTTCAATGGCTTCCACTCGGCATTTACAGAGGCATGACAACGACACCGATTTGAAGGGGTCAGAAAGTTTAAAGTCGGTCAAAAATGTATTGTTACTACAAAGGACCGTCGCATTATTGTGTGTTTTCTATAATTTTATACCTAATCTATATCAAGACAAGTTTAAACCACGCTTACCTTTCTGCCAACAAGATCATGCTAATTGTCCCTTCCTTCAAATCGAACGTTACCGGCGTGTTCCATGACGTCAGTTTGTGTATGAAACATTGCTTGACCGTGGCTATCACGAGATGGTTGAAGCCCAGGGAGATTTGGATCACCCTGTCTGGGTAGTCCAACTGATCATTTTGGTCCGTTATGATGTCTCTGATCGAGACTACTTTGCGGCCAATTTGTGTGCAAGAGAAGTTTTTCCAGGTATATTCTCTACAAAAAATTTAATAGGATTAATAAAGAACATCTTCGATTGCAGTGAGACAGATAAGTTACGATACCTAATCAGAATTTTGTTACGTGACCAGAACAAGGAAATCCTAAATTATTTGATGAGAAAATATAAAAAGTTACCTAAAAGAAAAATATTTAAGAGAAATGACAATTTTTAATCATTATGCATCAAAATTTCGATCAAAGTAAAATGTAAGTAATTTGTAAGCCATATTTTTCAAGTTTTTGTGCTCAGTTATTAAATGCTTTAAAAATCAGCAATAAAATTGGGAATCAGCTACATCAGAGAAGCAGGATAAATAAACGTTCTACCAAGTAGTATATTCACAACAACGCAATGTTTACGCAACTCCCGCGTAGGTACCTAATACATTACGTAAAGACAAACCGAAGATCATCACCTGTTAATTATATGGGCAAAGATCACACTTCCGTTGGCACAGGCTGCTGCCAACTGCGTGCCGTCAGAAGACCACGCGATGTTGTAGATGCTTCCTGTCGTGGGGCTCTCGAGACAATGAGACCACTGTTGTTAAAGATTAGGCATTTAAATTCCTAGTCAATCTAATTGTTAAAATCAAGAACAGAGATGAGTGAAAATCATGTTTGTAGATTACGATCATAAGATATTGTGAATCACATTAAGTGGTAATGACAAGACACAGATATTGTGATAATGGTAAAGCATGTGATAATGGCAAGGCATAGATGTGATAATGCATGGTGAGGCACTATTAGGACTCTGCCAAGAACGCACTGACTTTATTTTTTTGAAAATACGACGAAATGCTTTGTGAAAAAGTCTTGACAACTGCATTCTCGTGCTGTCTGATGCAATCGTAATCTATTATCATGATTAGGTATTATATAGATATAGATATTGTCCATTTCTGATTCAGACCAATGATTACTTACACCATTTGCATTGCAAAGCCGTAGTAAATTGTAGCTACCTAATATGTAGGTGTCACCTGCAGGGGACCAACTGACACTGGTTATTGGTTGGTCATGCTTCACGCTTACAGAAATTTGCTGGCCAAATATGTCCCAAATCTAAAATAAGAAAAATTAAAATTTTTCAAATAAATCCATAGCAGTAAAAGGCAATATAATCTGTTTCTTTGGATATCTTAACTGATAGATATTATGTGACAAAGATTCAATCCTGGTACTAAATAGTCAAGGTTACTGCTAGAAGGGCTAGTGGCGAGAGGATTGATTATGAAAGAAGATGAACGCAGTAGAAGCAGACGACGCTAATCCAGTACTGACCTTGGTGAACCCATCTTCAGCACCAGACACGATTAAGTTGTTGTTAGCATTCCATGCAGCACACAGGATAACACCCTCATGAGCTTTCCACTGCAACAAAAAATAATTGTAAAAATCCGTCATCACAAATGTTTTTGGTAGAAGAATATCAGATTTTTTAAAATATTCCCGGTTTATCGTAAAGTAGGTACCTACTACAAAATAAGTTGACTGGATTCTGCTAATTCATAAATGCATACAACTGAAGTGTTTATAAATGAAACAGATTTGGGTCCCTGATGATCCATTACTCATAGCGAGACTTCAGCTATAAGTACTCTTGTAGCTGTAGTTTGTAATTCTTTAGATTTGGCAGATTTTAATATTGTTGTCCAACTATAAAATAAAATGCGCAAAGGACTATCAGCATCATTGCTAACGTTACCTTGATAACCTTAGAGCTAGAATTTAAGTGCTTGATAATTAAGAAATTTCCTTTGGTATAAAGGATTGCATTGCTATCCGGACTCCATAAAGCACTATAACATGGTTCATCAGATTGTATTACTGTAGACCGCAGGAGACCATTACGAGACCAAACTTTCACGTAACCGTCTTCGCCGGCTGAAAAATATAAACAACATTGTTGTACTTTGATAAATACCCTTTAAATTAAAATGGATATTTGAGGAGGAACTTTAAGCCACGTTTATTAATAAGGCCCCAAGAAGTGCCTTTAGTAAATTTTGCATATAAGCTAAATTAAAATGCGAGCACACGTAATAAATATGTTTTTAATGAGGAGAGACCATTTTGTATGCTCGGCAACTAAAGTATAGTTTATAATTACCAGTCAATAATCCCGCGCCATCCGGACTCCATTGAGCAGCTAGGCAGGCACCTTCGTGGGCGTTGACACTTTTCTCTATACGTCCATTATGATTTACAATATGAAATCTGTGCACAGAGTGAAAGGATTACCTACTTTAAAAAATAAGTCACGAGACTTAGTCACTCGATTTTGATTAGAGGTCCAGAAAAAGTTTTAAAAATATGATCTTATGATTGCGAACTGTCATTATAAATACTTGGCGGGGGCACTGCTGTGCCTCCAAATTAAATGGTAAAGGTACAAGTTACATTTAAAATACTAAAATACAAAATAAAACAATTTTATCGTACTTTCCATCTGTGCACGCGATCAAAATGACGTCATGTTGATGCTTATTACCACCCAAGTTTATTTTAGGAAACAAATGCATCCCGGTGGGATAAAAGTCTTCAGGAAAAGTCGCTACTACCATACATTCGCTATTCACAAGATTCCATTTCAACAATTTATGATCCTCCCTGGGGAAAGACACCTGCTTATAACTTAGGGACTCATTAATGACATTAATAAATGCATACGTTATTAATATTCTGATTTTAAAACTTGCCCACAAGAAAATACATCTTCTGTATTATTCCAATTTACACATGTTACCACTCCTACATGTTTTGGCTCTTTAAATGAAGATATTTTTAATTTCATTGTGCCTGGAAATTAAAACTATGTTTGTTTTTGAGATTATACTAAGCGGTTGCTAAGGGCGACGTTTGAAAGTCCCCGCCGCGCCGCAACCACAGACGAGGCGCAATAATTGTTTTTTTTTAGTCTATGCCTTAAATCTATGATGAATAAGATAAAGGTACCTAATAGGTAGGTACCTAGGTACCTATTTAATAAGGGTTGACTACCATAGAGATCATTACACTAGAGGGCAGAAGCCAGGCTTCAGAGCGTACCTCGCATAAAATAAGACGAAATCTTTAGTAATCACCTTTCTCTTTCTGGCTCATCGGGATCGGAGAGA
>DWJQ01000649.1:0-13319 GCA_018248915.1 Hesperia meskei straton
AAAATAAGTTCAACTTTTATAGTAAACATTCCACATTCCACAATTCACAATAGACACTTATTTTCTCATGAAACTCGAAACCTATTCACAAAAAACAAATCTCAAACGTATATTGATCGTTGAAGCTTCGCTTTAAAGCATACAGTTCTGAGAGCACTCACTAGAATAACCCTCACAGCTTCGGCTATCTCTTGCTTTTCATGCCAAAACGCGGTCGGAATGATCCAATTAAGACAATCGACTGAAAGGGTTATGATTATGGCGGAGCGGGAAAATTTGGGGGCGGTTCGATTTATGAGTATGATGCGGAATATGGTGTAATCATAACTCATATTTTTAGGGTTTCGTACCCTAAGGGCACGACGTCACACCCTATTAATATGCCTTCGATGTCTGTCCCTCATACGCTTGTACGGAAATAAGTAGACTTGATTTTTTTTACAATATGTTTGAGAATTAGGGTTAACCCTGTTAGATACGTGATCTGTGGTCTGAGTGTGTCGTAGGTTATCTGTGGTAAGGTTGGCAATTGGAATTGGAACTTGGTTCATGATGGCGGAATAGTAACTTGACATGTTAAACAATGTTAATAAAGTATCTAACAGTATCACTACGTGTTTAAATAATAGAAACACCATAACAAATTCTCAGATTATTTAGCAAATTCCCTTCTAATATTTGCATTATTTTAGAAAAATTCTTGTTTCGAGTTATTCCGGTCTGATCCACACAAACAGATCCATTATAGGTATTTTTTCCGGTCAGATCCTTTTTCTACACCAGCTTTGACTCCAAGCTTCCCTTATCGGGAGACCAGGGTCAAACTATCGAAATCATCACGTAAAAATAAAAGGACTAAGTAACTAGTCGACAAACAGGCAGACGAACGACTCAATAAGTGGTGACCATGATCTGAACACCAAAAAGGCATCACTCGATGCCGACTATTCCAATCTGCTGAGCCCTCGTGGCAATTCCAGTAATTAATTTGCAGTTAAGCCCAGGTCAGTAGTCAAAGCTCAGTTACGGTGAAACCTGTCTCACATACACGTAGAAATGCGTTTACATCCGGAATCGTTGTATACGTGGCGTGTTTTCTCTTCACGTAACGTTTTTTTATTGATATGGGATTGTAAGGTGGGATTAGGTGGATTGACGACTTGGAGTAGACAGAGGGCATACGCTGAATTTAAAGGGCTCAGGGCCGGTCAGAGTGATGGCAATTAGGGGAGGCCTACGTCCAACAGTGTTCATTTAAAGGCTGATGGATAGATTGTTGGATTGACGTAAATGAACATGTAGCACAAAACTACCGCTGTTCCTTATGACAACTGTGACCATTTCAGAATTTAACTGAAATCGGGACTAAGATTTAAGTAGACAACAAGCAGCATATCATAATCCCCTCACTCGATAAATTTATGAGGTATTAATAAGTAATATTACTTTAATTTCTGGGCATGGAAATTCATCAGTATCCCCATGAGGCCATTGCGACCATTTCTAATCTATTGTGGCCATCCCAAATCCTTTTCAATTAGATAAATTTACCTATTCAATTAATTTACTTTTAATTAAATCTGGTAATTAATTAATGGTTTTAATTGATGAGGTAACATATTCAAAAAACTAACAGGACTAACTATCACTAACAGTCCTTGTCCCCACACTTATTAACAAACTAACCAACTAACATTCTAACACCATCTACTAATTGGACTAACCACCCTGGTCCCTAAATTGGGTCTTGTTCTAATTCGGTCACGATTGCCATGGGCGGCAGCGAAAGGTTGGTGCTGCATTCTCGTTTGCTACCTTAATTCAATAAAAAAAAACTAAGGAAAGATTACGCGATAGCAAAGAATAGAAATATGTAGAGACTTTTTAATTATTTATTAAGTTGAGCATGAGAAAACCTGCATACCTGACCATGTTCCATGTTTACAAAGTGCGTGAAGTCCGTCTGTCTATTCGCACTCCGCCAGCGTGGTGGTCAATGGCTTGTAACGTTGTAACCCTCACATTGTGAGAAGAGACCATAGTCAGCAGTGGAACAGTTCTGGGTTGCGATGATGATACATTGACTTGATTATAAGTCTACTATACAAACAAATACTGCAGAAATTAAAGAGAACTTCAAAAAACAACATTACAAGAAACCAAAAGGGTTTTGTGTCTTTCTTCAATACAAGGAACAAAACCTAAGGACCTAATAAATTGATTTAAACTTTGTGCTTTAAATATTAGAGTTTAATTTCGAGCTACAAAAGTGTCAGTAATGACAGGAGAATCGGCAATTATTTTATGAACGTGGCACAAAAGACGTTTCTTTTTCTACAAAATTGCCTTAAAGGTGCTTTCAATGCATTGGAGCCTTAAACAGGTCGCAGTGAATAGGCACAGCGAGTCATATTTCCTAAAACATTCAACGAATTCTATTCAAATGGACCAGTTGAAAAGCGAACGTTTCTTTGAGGTATTTATTATGTTGACACACTGTTCGCGTCGGAAATTGGCCTTCATTTATGTGGAACAAAACAGAATTGTAAGAATTGTAGAACTTTAATAGTAGAAACAGTTGTTTCGTTTTATACTATCATTTAGATTCCATTGATCGACTTCACGTTCAGATTACTTATGGCCAATACTTTTATACCTATTAACATGACAAATATATTTTATTAGCACGTATCGAAACAGATCTACAGTGTATTAAATATAATATACCTACCATATTAAATTATACATAATATTAAGTTATTTTAGAACATATTGCCAACCTACAACAGCTACATATCCAACAACGCAATTTTCAGTACCTACGTGTCACAAAAACAAGAATCCAAAATAAATACATTATCAAGTGTACATTTAAGAGTTTAAAATTGTCAAAAAGAATAATAAACCTACGATACGTTTATGTGTAATTAAGTGGGTTGTCAAGTTAGCATGTGGCGCACAGTGGGCCCACATGGCCGTTGGGGACAAAAACGTCACAACTACGACTTGTCTCGCCTACTGCGCCCGGATGGATGTCTTTGGATTTGTTTGCTTGCCTTATCTGTTATGCTATTAGACTATCACAGATAAAAAATTTAATGTTTTATTCTCTGATGTGTCACAGTGACTAATGCAGTGTTTGATTTTCAAAAATTATATTTAAATTTTTCTATTTATATAGTGGTACTAGAAATTTCATCTAAAACAAGCTGCCCACTATTGCTTCTAACATGTAATTTGTAACAAACGTTACGTTATGTACAGTATGGACAGACACACATACACATCTCGATGACGCCTTACATTACACCAGATGTGTCTCCAATACGTTAAAGACGCTAGAAGCTAGCTATGTGCCGAAGCTAATACCAGCTTAGTCACCGTCAACTAGGTGTGCAAGGTTGTCAGTTTGTAAAAATACCACACATTGTCTCAGTCTGAAGATACGGGACAATAAACTTTAACCTTATCGGGTTTTCAATGAGCACCGTGTTATTTTATAGGGTTGCAACATGCACGGTGCATCGATGACGCTTATCGCCAGCCACCGCCACTGTTTATGGCGTCACGCCTTGCCACCGTGGTGGTACACTTGATTTATCGTGTCTTTACCTTTTTTGCTTCTATTCCGTTAGTTAAACTCCTTGATTACTTCAAAGTAATTGAATTCGATACTCAATTTCAATTCGAACATACATTTTGACGTCTTTGAATTTGTGTTCTACGAGTTATAAAAAACATAGATTACGCTAGATATACAACATTAAACATTTTTAACAATGTTAATATTTTTATTTTATTTAATCTTTGCGAGATTTACAATTAGGTAGGTTTTAGTTCGAAGCGAGATTGAATGTAAAAACAAATCAATTCGAAAAACAGATCAATAGTTCGATGATTGGGCTCTCAACGCACGATTTAACAAAACACTTGTCATCTGAAACCCGTTTACATTGAAATTAATTTTGTCCAACGCTGATTAAACGTCGCAGCATCTACGGACCTCAGCCTCTTTAGTTGGCCATAACCACAAAAAGAGTTACATTGTGCACCTCGCCGTACAAGCCGAGTCTAATTTATTAAAAGCGATCTCGAAATTGGAAGCCAACAATGCCGTGGTCGAGTGGAGTTGATAAAACGGATTTACCTAACAGAGTCAACAGTGGTCGCCCCCGCGCGCCGCGTGGCGATTCGTAATGCCTTACGTTTTATTTGTTAAAAATCGGTTAAGTATCCGTGTCGATCTGCGGTAGGTGGCCGCCATGTTTTTTGTGTTGTGTCGCTTTTTGTCCGCGCTAGCTGCGGGGGCCTGCGATTCGGTTTTATGACATTATATTCGTATGGACATTTTTAATCCCGTTCGTTCCGAGAAGTTACCTGCGGTTTATTTTAGTCAGCTCTTTGACTAATCAAACCGTAAATTAGTCGGCCGGAGACGACCTATAAAATGTTCACTAGTTTATGGCGTATTAAACTGGAACCGCGGACACTTTATTTATCTGTGGAAGAGTGAAGTCATAAAGGATACTTACTAATGAGTCGACCTCTGGGTCCGCAATGTAGTAAGGTTTTTCTTGGCGTATCTGTGGAAGAAAACGAATGTTATTAGCACGTTACACGAATCATAGCTATATGTGAGTAGCTTGCAGCATTTGTTCGTGGTCATAAAAAAAAAACATTTTCGAAACGGTAGCAAAAACTGCTAATGTTTACATTCATAAGACTATTAGTTAATGCCTGCATAATATAATGGGTTAAGAGTTTATAACCTGGGTAAGTAGGTACAATAGTAAGTTGAGAGCTCGTACGGAAGTGTGATAATCATAGTAGGTATAACACAAATTCGTCCTTCCAATTCCGTTACCTCAAAAACCTTTCTACTGAATTTGAAGCAATTCTACCTAATCTATGTGATTTAAACCGAACCTGGAACCTCGCGCATAAATGTTTCGTAAATCAAACTCTGAAACCTTCAATTCAGAAGAGGCTCTATTTAAACTGGGAAGCTAAAGTTAACCTTCATACTACAAATTACTCTAGACCCCCATCCCAGCCATTTTGTTTAAATATCAGCATACATTTACGTTTTGTATAATTATCATTATGATCATCTTAAACGTTTCAAATTAACTTGTATTCTTAAATTCTAAACTTCACAAAGCTGTAAATTTAATATATTTAACCTTGTCTTTACAACAGTCGTCAAGTCGACGTCAAATAAATTCAAATGTTTGGAAATTTGAACGATTTGCTTAAATTTCAGTCAGTTCTCGGTCTGGGTGTATGTCCTTGATTCTGTCTTGTCAACGGTGCCCGGTCAGCAAGAACCCTGGTATAAGGGCTAGTGTTCAGTGTGAAACAACAATTAGGACCACAATGTCATAATTTACTACCACTATGTCATAAGTTCACACGGAAATAATCAGTTGATCAGCTGGTAATGGAATTGTATCTCCAAGTCGATGATCAAAGTTATTCCTGATTTCGCAAAACAATCCTAAAGTAAACCATTTAAGTGATAAATTACTTTAATCACAGGTGACTGTTATGTGCGATCCGAGAATCGCCACACGATTGCGTGAGATTGTGCCCGATATCATACTTGTGTCCAAATAAACATTAAACTATATTTCTTTATTACCTGGTCTAATATAAAAACGTCCACGCCGACGGCCAATAAATAGATATAAAAACACCAACAGACAGAAATCTTAATCGCGTTATCAATCACCATTCAAGCAAACAAATAAAAAGGGGAAAGTGTTGTAAATATTTGCATCTTAATGAGGAACATTTTGCGTAGATGAGACGACGCCGGGTCTTGAGACTATGGTTAATAAAGTTCAACCGCGCTTGGCTGCGCGCGCGCAGTCTATTGCCACAGAGTAACAAGAGACAGTGGTTCAACATCTTTGATGTCGCAAGAAACTCGTTACCGTTAAGACTATTGTATCAGCAGGGTTGCCATAAGTTACAAAATATCGCAACGAAATATAGATAATAGGGATATTCGTATAATTTTACAAATTCTATTAAAACTCAACCCTTCCAAAACGCAGGAAGCTATTCGGAAACGTCTCCCGGCGTGTCCTACACAAGCCTAGCTGGAAATCTCGCGTTGAACAACTGTGTGTGATTTCATCAGGTGGTGGTGTCCCGCAGATCTTATCGGAATGTTGCTAAGTGGCTGAGGTTGACACAAACCACCCGGAACGCGGGCTTGTCATATTTTCGTGGAAGCAACCGCTTAATTAATGAACCGTTACAATGTAGGTCATAGAATGTGCGATCATTATGTAAGTGTCTCTGGAATGCTTGTAATAAATCAAAAATAACTAGATGAGTGCATCCCTGAGACAATTAAAATATCTTGCTAGGTTACACTACGTTAACTAGTTAGTTAATTGTAGTAGCAATACCGAGCGTATTTTATTTTATTTAAATATTTGAATACTAAAAAATAATCCCACCAATTTTCTTATGGACGTTTGCTGAACATAATAAAGAATACGAAAAAAATGACAAAAGAAACGTGGTAATACTATCAAATAAATAAGATAAAAACAACAAAAAACAACTAGATAAAAATGTCTGCGTATATGTATTCTTTGGAATTTATTCTAAGTAAGAACCTTTTTTTCACATTTAAGCTTGACCGGAAACAAGATAGCATCACGCTCTATGCACCGCGCTAGCATTACGGCCCGCTCGTTTATACGGCAAAAAATAGCACAGAATTAAAATAAAAACACACATAAATACTGAAATTTAAATTGCTATTAACTTACTTTGTTGTTCACTTTTTAATGCATTCCGATAATATCGAATATAAATAATTCTACGCCAACATTTTTGAGTGTTTCTCTGACAATTACTTTATTAGTTTTGTTCATAACAACCAAAAAGTATTTTAATAAGAATTTGCAATTGATTTGCACGCGATTACCCAGATAAACTTATACCTGTTATCTGTAAAGTCACGTTTTCAAAAAATGCTGCATTGATTGATAACATAATAGTATTTTCCTTCAGTTGAGTCTGTATGTAACTTTAAGCCGATGGATGACAGGTAAATCGAAGCTAGGTGTCAACCCGTTAATGGATAAGCGTTAAAACAAGTTTAAAAAAGGAAAATAATGACAGCCATAACATTAAAATTAATGCGTGTAGGTTTGTTCAGTGATATTTACCAGTGACGCTTTCCTTGGAGGCCACCATGTGTGCCACCATTCAATAACAACGTTTGTTACAGTCGTGCTTAAGTTTATTTTCCTGTGGGCGTACATTCACCGTGGGGCTTGCATTAAAATGTATAGATTCGATTAAGATCGCGCAAACATAAAAGTCGTACGAGTTATTGATTATGGGCAGTAATTGAAAATTTTCGTTCGGCCTACCTAAAGATTGCCGTAATCGATTTTATGGGGGCCACTTTTTCTAATTACGTTACTTTACTTCACCATAAAGTTAACGTTCAACCGTTTTTGTGGCAGGTGTCAAATATTACAGATAAAACAATGGTAGCAATGTCGTGACACTGGCAGTTCTAAAAGTAAATTCTCACTTTAGAAATGTTTAAGCTCAGTGTTTAAGCTTATATTAGATAGCCATAGGGTCCCACGACTGGCCACGAGGCCCACAACGCCATCAGACGTACCCTAATTAACCAAACAATCATCAACGATACGATAAGCATCGTCATGTTTATTGGATAAGCATTAATTTTTTTTAAATCAAAACGCCTCATAGATCCAATTAATATAATCCTATTATACGAGTATGTATGTATGATTAATGTGTCGGATTCCGTTTAGATTTGCGTATGATCTACGCTTTGAAACAAAACAAGCGTATTTTACCAGTATATAATAGACAATTTTAGTGTTGCACATTAGCAAGTTGTATCCGAGTATCCGAACATAATGAGCTGCTATTACCTCGTTCAGCAGACAAAAACGAGAGCAGAGCATCTCGGCCAATCTAATCGCACCGAGCTGGTGCAACGCCCCTCCCCCGGGCGAGGAAGTCCCTCATTTTGGGGGCCAGCGACCCATGAAGCCCCCCACTTTTGGACACGAATTAAATGCTAATAAGGTACCTAAGCGATCGAGCGATACGGCGTCTTGGACGGAAACGCTGGGCCAAACGACGCCCTGAGGATAAGAGCTGATTGTGGCTGTCTGCGTTCGCCTGTTCAGCTGGTAATCGACGTCTCATACATATGTGTTTGGAACATGCGAGAATTTTTGGCCTAAAATTACGTACGTTTTATTTCATAATTTTATGACGTGGCCTTAAATTATTCTTTATTATAAAATTTTATGATACCTAATCATAAAATGCTAGAAATGTTTTTCGTATTAATGTTCACACAGAATTTTTTGGGTTAATTAGTCCTTTTTAAAAAATGAAATAATAGATTTCAAAAATGTAATAAAGATACTCCTCTGTATCCAGTAGTTCGGCAAGTTTTTCTCCTATTCCTAAATTCCAAAACTTATTTCTAAGTTTAACAGCACCTTTTCATCCTGAATGATTTATTAATGATATCTAACAAAAGAAGGCAGTACACCTGGGAATAAGTGTACTGTAGTGTACATATGTATATGTATTAGTTATTGATGTCAATTACTCCCTAAATACTAACACGATATAAAAAGCTGGTTGGCATTTTAAACACGTTTTTGCATAATTTTGTAATAAAAAATAAAGATTACAATCTTTAATGCGTTCAGATTGTATAAAAGATAATTTCACTTTTACTTAGCTCATCGAGCTCAGAGCGAAAAATTTCGAGGCACCCTTGGTTATTGAGCAACAATTTATAATCATCAAAATTTTTGAAATCACATTCCGCACAGAATAAAATCCAATACACATTGATTAAACATATTTCAAGAAATTAAGAAATGAAAGCAGCTAGCAAAACTTAACCAAATTGGAAATTTTAAAAAATCGCATATTTTCGATCCAATTATAACCTAACACTAGCATCACTACTCCGACCAAATCCGTTGAAAGAAAGCAAGTAGTATTCAATAATTAATTTAGTCTTATTTTTGTCATAAAGCATTCCGAAGATTAGATTGAAGACGAAACAGGTTTTTTGAGATTGTAAATTTAATTTGGCGTTGGCACGCTTGACGACGGCTCCCATTATATTTTAATAGGACGCCCGAAGTCGCCTGCGCTGACGTTGTAATAGCGCGGTCTAAACGACAGAATATCACCTCGCCTCGGAACAACTGTGTTTATTGCTGTATTAAATGTATATGTTTGTTAAAATATACTTAATTATGTTCTAAACCTGACAGATAACGGCCGTGTCTTGGATCTTGAAACATTAAATTCACTATGTTTTTTATTATCTAGGTCAGCATGAACGAATTTACTATGACTCTTAGGCGCCATATGTATTGAGATGCTGTTGATATTTATTTCTTTTGGGCACAGGTAAGTAAGATACTAATATACCTAAGTAGTAAGATAAGACATGGTGATAAGATCAGTAAATTAATTCGAATCCTACCCTAATACAACTTGGAAAAGTTGTGTTTGAACCAATGACAAATACAAATACATTATGATGTTACCCATACCCTGAGGAATATTGGATTCAAAGATATATTTTAAAACAGCGTTTTAAAATTAACGATCAAAATATTTTATTGTAAAAGTATTATTTGAAAACAAAATATTTTGGCGCGTCATCAAACCAAAATCTATTTTCTGACCTGGACAGGACATAATTTCGAACCAGTAATTATAAGGATTAAATTCACGGTCAAACACATTGCTACTTGATCCAGCTGGTTTAATACCGAGTAAGTACATAGTTTCCTTGTTTATTTCTCGCTGTTCCCAAAGATGTATTAAATATCTAGATGGAACATCGAATCCGCGAAAACGTGTCAAAAAGTTGTGACCAACTTTTGGCCACAACTTTTATATCATTACGCAGTTGGCCACCTTTATATCATTACGCACAGATTACGCATACATAGACAATAAATGAACGCGAAAAATATCGCCTACACGCACACATGCTTGATAATGTTCCCTTGTTTTTTTTGTTTTCATTGTAGGGCGACGCTCAATCTAGATATTTAAAACATCATTGGCTGTTCCCAACACCATCAAAATAAACATCGTAGAGAATAACTTTTGACTCGTCCCAAATCATTGTCCGGCGACAATTGTCGTTTTGCCTATTCATAGCGTCTACCTGAGCTTTGTGCCCTCTTTGTGCACTTTCAGGAGAACTGCATTGTCTGCTTAATTGAATAAATGCTTCGTGTAAACTCCTTTGTGCTTCGTAAGGTAAGGTAAGGATGCGTAAGGATACGAGATCGGGGATTCCTTATCCGAGTGCTTTTAATAAACGAAATATAGCAGGCGCTTGTGACCCGAATGCCTCCGCTACCTGACCGACGGAAAAAATTACGGAACCTTTCATTAAAATCGCTGCATCCGCGAGCCTCGACAAACGACTATTAAGATTAAACTCTATTTAACGCATATTAAAGTGCATAATGAAGCAACCGTTTAAGTGGCGGTTACTGCGACCGGCCACGAAATCGCTACCAAACGTGGTACCCTGTAATTTGTAATAAAAAATCTATTTATGAGATAAAATAAAGCACCGAGACGCTACCTAAGGTGCCCGCCGATCGATCTCGTCGTGCTTTTAATAAATCAATCGCTGCGAGCCATTCTGACGCTTGTCAAACGCTCGCGTATGATATAGTTTTGCGCGCGCGGGAAATCGTTCCGTATGCGTAGAGGTCCAGTTTTGTAATTTAGTTTAGTCGCCTCCTATTTAATAAGTTTTAAGGCTGTGGACGCGAGCAGGTGATTTCTTTTTATCTAATTATTGACGAAAAAATTCCGGGCGAGGGGCCGCTACTGAAGTAGTTCGTACTCAAAATTATAGTATATTAATTTTGCTTCCCTGTTACAAAATATTTATTTATAGCGTGCGCGTGCGTCGGCCGGCGTGCGGCGCGTGCGGCGCGTGCGGCGCGGCCGTGCGGTGCGGCCGTGCGGCGCGGCGGCGCCGAGCCGCGTCGCGACTGTTTTGACGTCTGCTTTAATCACCTGTTGGGGCAACGACGTGCGAATATATTTATTTTGGCCATTTTACTGCCACCCATAAAGGGACGTAATGAACAAACGTCTTTATGGTACACTTGTAAACGTCAGATATCACTCATTTCAGCCGGGCGGCACAAAAAATGCCATAAATATTTCTTAACAAAACGGCTCCTACTGAATATTGTAGCCATAAACTCGCTCTATAAAATGAGGTTTAGTTGTTTAACTTTTGTTGCGCTCTCCGTCGGAATTAAAAGAACTTAGATGTGGGACGGAACGGGACCTTTTGTTTGCTTAGCGTTCCGCCATAAATATGTAAATGATAGAAAACTATTCATAACTAACAGGAATTCATAAATATTTTACTGGCCGTTTCATTCGGTGGAGTCGAAGCTCCGGTGTCGCCCTCTGCCGGCCCCAGGTGGCAGCGGGTTTAAACTGGAAATTCGGGGCTAGTAGGCAAAAAGTATTGTGTAACAGTATCCCGGCGAGCGACTAGAGCCACATGTCCCGAGGTATTCGCTATCCGCACTCGTATTGAAACCACATGGCGAGCTTAAAATCTAACCAAAAACTCCCAAATGACGCCTCGGTTTCCTACACGAGCGTCATCCCCATTAGACAGAGAGAGAGACGCGGGACAAGGACGGACGCATGAAAGGAGAGTTTTTCGTGCGTTTTTTGTCCCGAAATCCGTGCGTTCGAAATTTTATTTTTAATACAAGAAAAGTATTCAAAGATACGAGGGCAGGTAGTCGGCCGGGGCCGGGGTGTTTGCTTAGTTTGTTTTTTCCCGCGCAAAGAATTCCGGTTGATTTATGACCGTTTTCTGTGACGATTTGTGACTCGTAATTTCTGATGTGAGTTTTGTCACTCGGACCTGGCCGCTTTGATTTATTAATTTTTAACGTTTGACGTGCGATGTCCGGAGTCCGGTTGGCGTGGTCCCGTTTTGACACTCGTAACATGTAATTTTTGGGGCGAGGACTGTTATTTGACGCCGAATGATATGTCAAAATTGGTTGAACGATTGTTTTTGTTGGTAAACAAGAGAATAATATTTATACAAAGGTAAATAAAAAAACTCACGCACACTAGCGTTCGAGTAAAAAAATCTTGAGATTCTCTTGTCATAGTCAGTCATGTCGTGTATGACGTCACAGATTAGACCACATAGCAAATCTGTCTATCTACCCAGGTCGGGATTCAAACCGAAACCATTGGCTCACCAACGCAACTATCAACCAAGCCACATGTTCTAAAGCCATTTTATTTTTCATTACGTCACAAAAGACAAATAGAACCAAGAGTTAACTAAACCGTATGTCCCCGGTATCGGTAAACACAGCAAATCACGCGTTCTCATAAAGCGCATAGAAGGTGTTAGTTTGCCGCTTAACCGTTCCCGCGGGGGTCATTTCGACCCAGAAGGTCAGTTTTTCGGCCATTAACGCGATCAGAGGGTTATACACGAATTAGCCGGGGTATAAAGGTGCGGGGTAATGACTCACTCCGGGGCAGTCGGCCAGAATAGTCTTGTTTTCCACTATTGCTTTCCCCTCTCCCCTGTGTGCTTCACTAATCGCTGTTATTCTAATTTGATGTGTCGGTCTCTAAGTCATTTTTGAAATGACTGCGCTTGTAATCTTTCGACTGTCTTCGGGTCTTCGTTTGTGTTGTGTTCCCGATGTGGCCTTTAAGTAATGCAGGGTTAGAAGAATGTGTAACTTATTAACGATTTATTGGGGGTCAAAATTATATTTGTGGCTGTCAGAAATATTTCTAGCAATTAACTTACCAACAGCTTTATAGGAAATTTATATGAAGATAGGTCAAAGAAAAAGATTTTTTTGTGGATTCCAAAATGGTTTTTACAATGCAGACAACACTATAAACCTTGCAAAATGATTCACATAAAGGAACACATCTATGAATTCCGATAATGGATTTAAATGATAAAAAAACGATCCATCTCAAGATGGCGCGGGATTATTATTTATGAGACAGCTGCTTATTTGTTTTTTTTTTCGTTTTTAATCTTCTTTCATACAGATTTATAATTTTTTATCTGTTCTTGTATGGGATGCACAAACAATATCAATAGAGCGTGAAACGTTTGAGATTTTATAAATAAACCTTATTTGTAACGTTTGATCTTGACAATGGCTACAGATCCATACTTAATAATATGAATACAAAGTAACTGTCTGTTTGCTACCTTTTCA
>DWJQ01000650.1:0-13317 GCA_018248915.1 Hesperia meskei straton
CCCTATGAAATGTGTTTTACGACTTTCCAAAATGAAAAATGGAAGGGGTTATTCTCAGAGTACTCCGTTCTTTTGTTCTGAAAAAATAAGAATCTCTAACATTGATTCTCAAAAGAACCTACGTGAACCTATGTAGGTAGATATATATCTAGATATGTATTGCAAAAGAATTCCAAAACATTATCCAACACTATAACAATTTTATAATAACACGAAGCGCTCAATCTGCGAACCAAACAGATTCATTTACATTACAGTTATGTTGCGAAGCAGGCAACTCGACCGAGCATAAATACCTACCTACCCCTTTTAAAAGTCAAGCGGGTATAAATAATTGATGAATCGCTTCTCCGTCCGGTCCGACTTAGCGGAAGAAGGAATCGAGCGAGACGGGAGCTTAGATATCGTATAACCGGTTCCGAAGCTGTTTCGATACCAGCAAGAAATAAATGAAACACCTCCGCTACAGACAGACAACTGAAAGGTATGTGGGCGCGTTAAATGAAGAAAGGAATAAATTATAGGTTCACGATATCTTATGCGAGAATGGTACAGCAAAAACATGGAACTATCGTATACCTGCGGCGACGGCGAACCAAGAGCCAAGTCCACGACCCCTGTAACGCTCGATTGGACCGCCCATAATGGCTCCTTGGAATTTCCTTCGCTTTAATAAGGTACCATCGATACTCTGTTAAATGATTTCTTGGTATTTACAACGTTCCAATTAAATGGACATGAATAACAACGCATAGATAGGTATTAGTCGATAAGATAATATGATATGCACTAATGTACTAAATGGAGTATCTTATTACGTCAAAGTAACAAGCTATTTTAATTCAGGTCCATATACGTCTGCGGTATTAGAAATCAATTTACGTGAATAATCGATATTAATTAATAAATAATTATTGTCGATGAAGACAAGAGTGCACGTCTTTATGTGCATCTATAATTGGGTATTCATATGTGATCATGCGCTGTAAAATGCAAATGTTTGCCCCTACTTACTTTAAAATTGTATAGGTATTCAATTGTATGATTATATTATTATCTATCCTTTATCTTATTTAAATGAGAGTATTTTAAGGTTGAAACCGAATAACTTGTTTCGTAATAAAATACGAACAAAAAATTGCTATACAAACAAAACCGCAAAATACCTACTTGTAGCTTTTCTTTATAAATATCTTTCAACCCAATCAAGACGAAACACACGATTTCGTGGAATACCTATAAAATATTTATCCAAGCGAACTAGAAATACACATTCCTCGCTTGAAATGATACGTCTTGTTGCTATACTTAAAGATCAAATTTGGTTGAGGAAATCTCAAACCACGATGCTAAGCCGAGGAAAAAATATGTGTCGTAAATATTTCGACTCTTTCGACATTCGCAAGCGAATGGTTATTTAACGTGTATTGCGTCTACTGCGATCGCTTCTCTTAACGATTTTCGAGCATTGAACTCGCCACGTTAGTCTCTAAAGCCTCGCGATTATTAATAGCTTCAAACGAGAATAAGATAACATCGACGATGCATTGTTTTATACTTTTCGTAAAAACAAAACCAGTTTCTTTTTGTATGATCAACTATTAACGTTTTTATAAATACAATTTTATGTCAGAAACAAACAGCATTGTTGGTAACAAGAAGATTACGACTAAAGTTAGGAACTTTTCCATTTACGGTAAGTTGGTAGGCACCTCAAAATAATGAAAATTTTATAAGAAACGTTAGAGATACAAAGTTGATTCCAGAATACGTAATTATTTTATATCGCGTGGCTAAAATTACAGCTGTTTGAGACATTAACCTTGAAAACTCGGAACCTGTCTTGCTCGACAACTAATCAACCCTCGCACCCGGACCACGGGGCGCAACACGTGTTTACTCACGCAAAGTATTATTTATAGCCACAAAGCTAAAACAGTTGCGCAAGAACAAGAACACTTAGAAGGGTATCGCGTTAAAGAAAGGAATCGTTCTACTTCGAATTTAAATGTCGTAACGCACGCGGTTGATGACAAATAAACGAAACAGGTCAAAAACAAAGTCACATTGCCGCCCGGTTCCAAAGAGGTCAGTGACTGCTCAACGGGGTGGCGTAGCCAGGCGAGGGAGGGGTTAGCCGTAATAACATATTTGAAAAAAGGAACCCCTAACATCTGCCACACATGTGCGCTTCGGTTCGTACAGAGAAATAATGCAAGCGGTGCGAGCGATCGCGCTGACTGCAGAGCCGTCGACGATGCAACCGGCTTTTTGTGCAGTATAGCTTTTTGTTGCCTTCACGCATTGTGCTCGAGCTTTCGAATGTACAATGCGTTTTTTATCACCAACGAAATCAATACATCTGTGACGGTCGATGCCAGCGAGAATGAAACGGGTGATTAACGATCGTGTCTCGTAATGAAGTCTCTTCTATCGTCCGCGATCGTCATACGTACGTCATCAGACACGTACATACATAGTTTGGCTGGCTGCAGCCATTAGAATGTGCGCGAGGTTCGGTGCAGTTCTTAGAAAATTCGGACATTTGGAACAAAGCCAGGCGCTTTCTTCGCTTAAAGGTCGAGATAATCAAGGATAAACATTTTTTATTACACTGTCATCATTTATTTTTATTAGCACAAGATTTTGAGATTTTTTGGTAAACCATTTATTTAGCTTGGCTCTGCACGCTACCGCGTCTCTAGATTGATAAATGTTTCAACAAAAGTTTGTTGCATCGTTCTCATATAATTGCTAAAAACATCTTTGTATTGTACTAAATAATAAAAAAACAAAAAACAATTAGACTGTAATTGTGAATGGTGTCAATGATTTTACTTATTTTTTCTAGGATGTTAAGTAGGGAGATAATTCGATATTAATTAGAATAACATCATACATTTTTATCTATTATGGAAATAATTGATTTGCTCATAAACATTTTGTTTGTTACCGCTGATAAGATGTTGCTTTAAACATTATACCTACTCCAAATACATTCATATTTAAACCAAACGTCATACATGACACACATAAATATTTCAATTGTGCCTCTTGCTATGCTAATTCAATTCATTGTATCAGTTGTCGATGTACGAGATAGAGTACCTACTCAAGATTTTGACGGATGGATCCTTGTGCCCCCGGGCCGCGGCTGACTGTATCGACAGGAATAGATATTTAAATGAGGTTCATAAAATCGTTTGTTTGAGTATTTCCGAGAAGCAGGCACGAAACTACCTATGAAGAAAACAATCTTGCGAGAAATATTCGCACTCACACACCGATATAATCAATCAATTTTACACGTCTAACACACAGCAAATATGTAGATCAGCGGCTAATGTATGGCGCTCACAATATGTTAGACTGAGATAATTCAAAATAAACCTTCAAAACGTTGCACCATGCAAGATAAGGTGTCCAATTAATCATGTGTTACAAAGAAACATTACTTGGAAGCGGAGGTATAATCTCGTTATCGGCATGGTGATTCTGCGGGCGAGCCGTGCGCGGCGGCGGGGGGAGGCGGGTCCCGTTAGGAGAAAGTAGACGGCAGTACCGGCGCACGGGCATCGATCGTGACGGCGCGCTGCACTCACTAGGGCTACCACTATCATGGCTTGCCTCCGGTGTATACCTTTGGAGATCCCGGAGCTTACAGAGCCCGGTTGCGCCAGATGGCCTTCTGGTTTAGTGGGTATAAATGACCATCGGGTATCTTTGGAAGATTTCCCACTCGTAAAGAAGCGCTGTAGCTGCCTGTTGATTGAGGATTTGTCTAGATTCTTCCGGCGGCATTTTGGTATGGCAGCCTTACGATAAACTACAAGATATTGAGAAGAAAAGATTTTGTACGGAAAGGCATAGCTTCTACCTAATTGTCATGGTCTTTGATAACGAGTAGCAGAGGGTTCTGGATTTATCGTTATGTTGTGAAAATGCGGCAACGGAATACTAAATATAAATTAATGATGTGGATTGTTAGCTATAGAGGCTGTTTATTAAAATATGTACCTATAGAAAAATGATATTTATCTTTCAAAATCCTGATTATTTGAAAATTGTTTCTGGCAACCCTGCTCGGACCGACCACGGCCATCTTGAATACGCTCAATTCGATTTTATCGATTCAACGAATGATCCCAACATGGATCTTTAAACACCGCAATATACTACAGACGCCTTATTGCTTTGACATCACGAGTTTGAATGTCAATATTTTATTATTTACTGACGACAAAGTCCAAAGACCAGAGACGTGATACGATCCATTAATAAAAATTATGCTATTTAGTAAATCTAGAAGTGAATCGATATTAAATGACAGTTCTCTTGCAATCGATTTGTATTTACTCAGATGACTTTCTCTTTTGAAGTGAAATCTTTAAATGGTACTTGTAAAATGCCTTTATCATCATCCATTGTCAGACATCTTGTGACTTCTCATGTCAATAACGAAACTCGCTGGCAAGTGTTATGTTATTTTTAAATATGAATACCTAGTCAATCAATAAAACTAATTTGATAAGTATTGAAAGATTTGATAACGTCATTTTACTATCTTACCCTGTCTTAACTATAAATCTATCTTTAAATTATTGCTACAAGTTACAACACACTGTCTGCTTCTGACAATTTGTTTGTGCATTATGTATCTACATCATATCAGATATCAGTGTCTAAACTTTTAACGTAGGTTCCTTCAGGGAATACAACTTATCTTATATTTACAGATAAAGACGTTAAAGAAATCTAAATTATACGGCTAGCGAAGGGACCTAATTATAATTAAAAATGAAACGACGAGACTGTGACAAAGGAATTAAGTAAGCATGTTCATATCTTCACGACCCAAGGTAACTTTATCAACAGCGCTTACAATCTTAAATCCTCGTTATTGTTTGTTGTTGAAGATAGATAATAATCATTATGACTAACGAAAACCTTAATGCATTGAATGAAATACCTGGAATAGATTATCACGACTATCGTAACAGTCAAGAGCGTGTAAGTCGTAGGACAATGAGGGGGAACGTATGTATGTACATCTTAGCAATTAGGTATTACGCAAACGGTTAAATAAATTGACGTGATAAATAAAGTTTCATAAGTACACGGTACTCGGTAGTCGGTAGTCGGTACTAGGCTGGCAGAACGTTCGAGAACTGGCCGAACCGGTCGCAGTCGGCGGCAGGTGGCGCGGGCGGACAATCATTATCTCCTCTCTGCTCTTCTAAACACGACCCTGAACCGTAATGTAATGAAAATTTTGAGTCATGACTAAGTTCTATTCGGATAAACCTTTTGTTTTGATCTGAACCCCTAGTCTAATCGACTTTGAATAACATTGTTATAATGAGACTTTATTCGCTGTAAATTATTACGTTTGAGATTTTTAACCCTTAGAGCAGGGTCGAAAGTCGAAACTTGAAATATTGGCGTACAGAATGAGCACTTTCATCTGAGTAAAATTATCACTCTTCTAAATACCTAAATGCCTTTTATTTAATTTTGTTATACAGGTAACAAAAACATTCAATAAAATTAATCAATAATTAAACAGTTTATTGTGTAGTATTGCAACTATTTTTGTATGACTTAGAGAAGACTTGAAATAATGATTACGTTTAGGGTTATTATTACTATAAAATATCTCAGACGTAGTTATTTCCAAGGATTAATGAATGATACCAAATTACGTGCCGATTATAAATAGCCTCGCGAAACGAATAATAATAAAATAAAAACGAGGATAAATGAAACAACTGCTTCGTTTGTTCGCCCGCCAAGTTATAAATGACAGCTCCATTCGCTGTGTAAACTGACGTTTATTAATAGCTGTGTTCGCTATTTAATTACAGATACAGATAAGATTCATATCTGTACCTATATGATATTTATTTTAATGTTAAAGTATAATGTAATAAATTATTTCATATAACTCCAAAGAAACTGTACACTTTATTGACAGTGCCTGTCCACGACGAATCGTGTTTTTCTCTCGCCATGTTAAATATTCAGTTAGAATCCCAACAAGGCATTATCATACAATCATTATTCAACCACATGTTTCCACTACATGTGTTTATCTACCTACATAGTTCTATTGTTTCAAGCAATCGTTGATCTTATTCGCATAAATGAACTTGAATCTACATTTTAACTACTGGGTTTTTAGTGTTATTTTGCAGATTTATCATGCATTAACTGTTTGCTGATAGCTTATTTATCGAATTTCGAATAATAAGCAAAAGCAACGCATTATGTTAACATAATCTATGCTGATTTCGGTATACTTATTTGAAACGTTGTAACGTTTTGAATGCGCATACTTTTGAAGCCAAGCACATTTAACGTAACTCTTAAAGCCATATTGTTTACTTTGGGGCTTACAATAATATACCGTATGGAATCAGTGTCTACTTAAGAAGGGAAGTGGAAATTCATATGATAGAAAAGCTTGCGAAATTACTTGTAATTGGAACGAAACATTGACTCTCATTAGTAATTAAGGGAGTTACAAAACATTCCCAAGGCAAGGTATCATCTCCCTTAATAAAAGAGGACTATCAATGTTAACTTTATAAATGAATGTGTATGAAGCAATATAATCTATATCAGCGAGATAACTTGACATCTCACGTTGAAAATAGAACAATAAATACTTTAATAATACCTTTATACTGAATTGATGTACCTAATAGTTAAACAACGTTAACATATTAATCTACCTTCCACTACAGACTCAAATAAAGAAGTGCAATACACCTGCGACATCCGGATAACAAATGTACCTATAGTTTCATGTATTCAGTAAAAACTCTTGTTGATCCTTGAAAGCTTACTTACGATATTTTGCACTTATGAAAAAATTAAGAGCTCTTCATCCCTATTCAAAAAGATTAGGTTTCAAGTGCCGCGCCGGTCCATATTAGTACTTAAGTACTTCAAAAGTCTCGACATTGCAAAATGTGATAATAGTTACTTAAAAATAAGGACGATAAATACCGGGAAGTGATCTATCTTATCACTCAACGATTGAGATATCATAGCAGATACAATTTTAGAAAACGAACATTATTTTATTCGAATTTATCTTGTGGTAGCACAAAAGTTATCTTCGTAAAAGGCAAGGATACGTGCCAGGGGTTGAAATGCCGATATTATACGCCGCTGGTTGAGGGTTACACTTACACACACAGCGCTCTATCAACATGCATAGATTGCATAGCAACATTGGCGTAATACAAACACGAACGCATAGACAATAGATTGTTGATTGAGGTCATTCTATTTGAATTAACGTAATTGTTTCACCGCGCGCGTCACATTATACTTGAATGAATTTTATTTCATTCTTTTTATCGACTATTGCGTAAACAGCACTTACAAACAACACTACAGGTACAGTCGATTGAAAAAATTGAATGTCACGTAAACTGAATAGGTTTTTGTCGCCAGCACTTTTGATGGTTATTGGCAAAATTTTATATCCGGCTGCAGGGCGATGAACTTTCGATATGCGGGTTCATTAATGCAATAAAGGCAACTGTCAGAGCAGAGCGCGTTGGCAGCCGAGCGCAGGAGCGTGCCAATTATAACGGTACTACGTGGCGACTGCCTCGTTCATGTAACTATTAAAAAAACTTTCCACGAGAACGCAATTTGTCTGAACAGATCATTTTCCTCGAGGAAAACCAATCGATCGTCTTACAACATCGCGAATAAACAAGGTAACAAGTAAACAAAGTTATTACTCGTTTCTGGATGACGTTCTAAGTGACAGCATTTTTTGTATAAATCCACAACAAAGCCTATTGTAAAACTGCCACGTCAGTAAAACAGGTAAGTTTGAACATAACAGTTACGTATTTCTTGAAAGGGAGCGATGGTACAGATTTATTTTACTATGGCAGACCCTCGTCCCAAAAAACGGGAGCACACAAAGGGTCGGCAGGTAGGAATCCCAAATCTGGCATACATCCATTATTATTACAAAGCCGCTCTACATAATCGTTAGATTAAAAAGATTGTAAAGCGGAGGCGAGGCGAACCGGCTCCGACCGGTTTTAGAGTTATGTCATGAATTCATGAAGTATCTTATGGTCAGACGATTTAGACATGGCGTCGTACTTTCACCGGCGACTTTCTTGCGCGTGGATACGGTAACACACGAAATACTGGTCTGACTCGTTCGTCAGACCCCTGTCATGTGAAATTGGTATTGTTCACGATCGCTTTGTGCTCGAGGTTTCTGTGTGAGTAATAAACTCGTCATTTGTCAATGTCAATACATATACCGATAGAAAGTTTATTATAGCTGCATTATGTTATATCAATATTTTTCTAAGTATTCTTTACAAATAAATACCTTAACGAGCGGTGATATCACTCACCTATCTGAAAAAGTAATTAAAATTACGTAAACGTTAATCAAATTTGTCATGTCAAGTAATGTGACGTGACAGATTTATTATTACCATCAAGATAAGTTTAGGTTTTTGTTGCATTGCGAATTGCGAGTACTTATTTACAATCTTTAACTTAAAATTGCGTTAAATTAAAGCTTAATACGTATAATTTAAGTTCGTTTAATTATCTCACAAGTAATTTGAATAATTTTGTTTTTATCGGTTGTTTATCGCTAACTAGACTTATAATAATTGAAAGCATTTGTCGTAGAGCGAGCGTCGTTACCGTATCAAACAAACGTGCTCCCCGCTATAAATACTTGTTTTAGATTAATCATATCCGTTGAACGCGCCTACACTCACGCATTAATAAGCAGGTGTTCATAAATACACATTATATCGTAAAGTTGCGGCGGTAATTGCTCCGACGCACGATTCCGAGTTAACTCAAACAACATCGACAAAAAATCGAGAGACCGGTTCTCCTGACATAAATGGTTTCGGGGCGTTTCGTGCCATGAATATTCATTTAATTATACGAATACACACATAAAAGGAGATTCGTGTTGACGCACACCGATCGGAAGGTAGTTTTCGGCGTAGTGATGTTATCCCTTTTCTTTCCCTATTTATAGCGCGGATGAATAACAAGAATTTGTTGAATGTCCGGCGTACAAAAATATCTGTTTGAAAATTTTATTAATAGGCATAGTAATCAATTTTGTTAACGTTATTAAATGATCGTATTATGTTTAGATGATTCACGCCGGTTAGATGATTCACCTTCAATTATTAGAATATTGATTTACACACCTGCCTGTATTGATGTTTGACAATACAGATATTTTAGTAAAATTTATAGGTACATATAAGTACCTACATCAACTTTAATCGCGTCTTCACATATTTTTAAAGATTTCCCATCAAGTCTCGTCAGCCGTCAGCAATGTAAAATGTTTACATACATACATAATGTACACCATATAGTACATCAATCATTTTACGATGCGCAAACAAGTAAGCACATTATGTATACAGCATAATCGAAACAGGCTCACGTATAAAGAATTATGTAGAATCCATAGAAAGCGACGTGACCCCGTTATTCCGATCTCGAATTGAAATTTAGATTTGAAATGATAATAACAAATGTATTTGTCGTTCGCGGTGACCTCTGGTTTTTATAGCGATGTGAAGTATAAGTGGCCCATGCATACGCAGATGACGTTCGAACAAACAAAGATACTAATTTGAATGTGAAATTAGGTATGCTGATCTCGATTTTTCAACACAAACACTCTTAAGACGCCTTCATGCTTTCAGATGTTGGATAAATATTTTTTTTAATGGGAAATAAGAATTACAAAAACATGCCTATACCAAAAATGTGTGATAGTCGCTATCGTCACAAATTATTGTTTCCGAACAACCGTTTCTTTTTGACCTACTTGGACTACTTTTAACAAGAGCTCTACTTAACGGATTGGGTTATAGGTGAATGATATAGGTAGGTATGTTCAAACTTATTAATATGCATCACATACATAGTCAATGCAGCCATTTCGTATCATAAATAGATATTACGTATAAGTCGGAAATTAAACGTTGAAACAGTATTGAAAGTCACTGCCGTAAAAGATGTAACACTATAAACATGATAATAAACACATACTTGTGGAATGTTAGAAACTCGCTACCTATAATAAATTATTCATCGACGCGTAAATATAAAATGTTGACGCAACGTACAGGCTACGTACTTTTATTGTAACAATTTTAATGAGTAGCGGAAAAATAATTAAAACGTTTGAAGTATTGAATGCTTAGGGTTGTCAAATACGAAATGAAGGTACTCGTGTACTTAAGCCCAGTCAACCGTCATTAGCAATACATGGTCGTACTCAAATAGGAGGTATTCCCGAAACCCCAGGGTACCGGCAGCCTTATAAGAGGCACATTAAAAAAACATGAAACGGTTGCGTTGCGATGACGACATCTACCTACTAACGTTATTTGGTATTAAAATCGTTCGAACGTATAACGCTACTAATGTATTTCTACTGAATAATTTATACGTGAATGGCCAAGCGGAATGCGATTCTTTTACCTTTCTTACTAATCTCGGCGGATTCGCGTTCTGGAGAGGAACCTGCAACAGAGAAAATAGAATATTAATATGAAATCAAAATAAATATGTAATAAGATTCTTTCTACCATATTATAATAACCTGGGACGGTTACATTTCAAAGCTAGGGCAAATACCAGTCATTTTTGATAAGTCTCTTTTTAAGTGAGATTATGATGAGGAAAAGGACTCTCGAAATCGTAGCACAAGAGCGTAATCATACCAATATGTAACATTAATAGTTACATGATATAATTATGGAAATATTTAAGAAATGAAAATAATTAGATCACGTAAATGCACTGCATTATGCAAGAACATACGACGGATAGCTCTGTATTATTCAATTAAAGTTAACGTCAACGTTGTCAGCACTTATGTAACGATTAAATCCAAGTCATAAACACACTACACATGCACACATTCGCACAACCATACACACACACACACACAGGCTGAAACACAAACATCAAGTCGTACGACTTCACATTTTGAAGATTTAAAAGCCGTACATTTCGATCCCACAAATAAAGGAGTCGTAACAGAAATCTTTCGTCAAAGCAAAGGTTAAATATTTATTCACGGAATATTTACGAAGCCGAGAAGAATGGCGGGCGAGGACCGGTCACAGCAACCTGTTTCAGCGAGTAAAAGTACAACCTTCTTTCATTATGTCGTTCTCAGAAAATGTCGATAACATTCTAGAGATAAAAAGAAAGCCATAGCATTACAATACAATGTGCGACACAAAACCATAATGACAATACGTTTGTGACATGAATTCGATTACAATAATAACGGATGCCTTGAATAATATCACGACGAAATTATTTACTTATCATAACAAGCGGGTTATTACATTTGCTTCGAATATATCAGAATATCATTGATACAATGTTAAATCAAGTATTAAGGGGTGATAACAATAATTGATTCATATTATATTTTAGCATTATGTATAATATAATATAATAAACGCTAACACACTTATACCCCCGCAGTAGGTTATTACGTACCTTTGTCGTGGGTTTCATGGACTACACATATAACACATCACAATTACACCCATGACCCGAGTACAAATATTTATCTGCCACATAAATATCTGCCAGGCCGGGAATCGAACCCGGGACCCCTCGCGTCGCAGGCAGGTTCGCTACCAACTAGGCTACAGGGTCGTCAATGTATATCTAACTAAGTACCTATCTACTTAGCAGTAATTTATGTAGACACTTTAAACTTTAAAGTTTTGAAAGCATGAGGTAAATCGAGTGTGAGGTTTTAAAGTACACAAAGAGATTATTGATATAAATACTTACATGTGTTTTTCGATATTTAAAGTGACTTAATAATGCGTTGTAGACCGGTCTTAAAATGGGCATTTTAAAATGTATTTATTCCGAAGCCGGTCTGCGTAGACTATACCTACTTAAAAATAGACCAAGACATTTGTCTTAAAACCGGATTTATATGACTATTAAATTAATGACTAAGATTATTGTTTTCTGGAACAAAACAATAATTTCCCAACAAATCATTAAACTTACAAGGCGGTAGATAGTAATATCAATAAATTTCTGCAGTAGTTTTCGTAATAAGCATTTTAACTTAATTTGTAAAACTAAACAAAATGTTTCATGACTGGATTTTACATCCATATTAATATAAAATTATAAATGAGAAACTCTGTCTGTGACGCTTTCACGGCTGAATCACCTCAGCTTGATTCACGTTATAGGCTCCATTTTTTTAAACAACCCCTAAAGAATTGAAAGCCTGTAAGAAAAACCTAAACAACTTGACCGATTTTGATGAATTTGCTCTGACATTAATGGAGACGCGATAGCTATACGCATAGGCTACCTATTTTCCTAAAATACTAAGTTCTGAAATGGGGGAATTATTTTAGTTTCCCAAAGCAAGGCACTAGTTTTACGATAATTCACAATATTCAAATGAATTCTCAGATCCTTTGTATGAGTAATGTCGACTGTATAATATTATAAATAGACTATCTTCGGAGCAGGTGGCCGTTTTATCAGCGCCTGCGCAGTCCACCCGCATCGCCATCGCCAGCGGACTGCAGCTGTCAGTTCAGTAACCTATAAACTTATACGCCGTGGTCCTAATGGCTTTGTGATTCCGGACTCCACCCTCATAATGTCGCGCAATAAAAAACCTGCTTAGATTAACGCTGTAGATAATTACGTTTCTATAATTGATAACTTCAAATAAGAATTTTATTTTAGGTATGGTACATACTCGTAATTTGCTACGTCACGTATAGGCTTCGCGTTGGACCTTGGACCTACGGCAAAGTGGAAGTATAAAATGGATTTTTACCAGTTTATTAAATTTGCAAGTCATTGTGTAATATGAATATTAATATTTCAGTTAAACTTTAAATTTAAAAGCCCACCTTCCCACTGAACATAAATTAACTGATACGAGTCATGTCAAACGTCCTCATTGGTTAACGGCGTGTTCCTGGCTACAATTAACCTTATTTCAGTACGTGTATTACACGTGAGTATGTGTGCCACACGAAACGGGCAGCCGACTTGCGAGACACGCAATTAATCCATCGAAAAACCTGATATCCATAATTGAAGCGTAGGCGCAAAGTGCCAGCCGGTTGAGTATTTATCGTTCGTATGACTCCGAGTCACTCGACTGACATTTCATACGAACCGGTCCGTAAGGCACTTCTCACACAACGCTATTCATGAGATACGCGACTGCCCAGTTCGAATACTCGTATGATACCCTGTAACCCT
>DWJQ01000651.1:0-13306 GCA_018248915.1 Hesperia meskei straton
GGAATAGTTCATTCTCGTTCAGTGTTAGGAATGAATTCATTATAGTTCATAGTACATGTACTACACAAGTCTAGTAAACCTCTGCGGTCCTATTTGCGAAATTGTAGATTTTGTATAAAATAATAAAATATCACACAAGTACATAACGCATTGGTGGTAATCCAATTAATTATGAATCCGTCTTTGTTTAAATTAGCACATGTAAGTTATCGACACTATACAGATCATATTTCAACATTGATAAGTTCATAACCTTGTTTACCTTATTTACCTTTAATTTATCATAATTCCAGGCCAAATTCTGTGCGTCAGGCCTTCGACTACAATGGACGCCGGTGCTCGCTTCCCAATTGCATACTTCAGAGGCTCTGTGCAGAGTGGTTTCGGGTAAATACAGGATAACTAAAAAACGCGACAGGCCCCTGACGTACGAGATGGCAAACCCGCCGCACTACATAGCTCACCGTAAAACCTGGAACTCTTGGAATACCTGTAAGTATAACCTTCTACTATATTAATCTTACGTTATTAATAAACAACATAGAGTAAAAACTAGCGATCTTGCTTCAGGCAGCTGCCTAACTACTTGTCTAGTTCTGGCCATAATATACATAATATATACTTGAGTCACCGAGAATATAGAATTGCCACTCACTGCTAAAAGAAAACTATTATGTGTGATAACAGTTTAATGTAGCTTGTAAGCAAAATTTACTTGTAGCATTTTAAATTCTCACTATTAATCTACACTGAAACTAAATCAGAGTGGCAGAAAACTTGCACATGTGTGGGTCGCCATTGAAACAAATTCCATATTGAATGCAAATGGAGTAGTGTTGCTGATTTCAATAGTGACCAAAAGCTAGTGCTCTTTCAAAAAAAAAGCATAGGTACCTACCCGCCTTTTATATAGCTCTTTAAACATGGACACTTTAAATATACTTTTTTCAGCTAGCTTAAAAGATGGACTGCGGAGATCTGAGACTGCTCTTGAAGATGAATTTATTCGGAGGTTCATGACAGGCACCTGGCATGGACTTGTTTGCTCTGAAGTAAGTTGAAATATTTCTAGTGACACTCTTTACATTAGAAAGCTTAGTAAAAGTGCCAATAAACATAAATTGCAGGTGTTCAAGCAATTTCAAGCCTAAATTCAGTTAGATCTTTCAATTTTTAATTTAGCTCTAAAACTAATTAATTCCAGTTAGATGTTGATTTTCTAAACATATATAACATTTATGATTTCAGATAATAATAAAACGTCAGTTCAACCATATCAGGGTAGCAGCAATAATCAAAAGAGCAGTGCCACCAAGCAAGATTTATTTCCTCCTGGGCTACACCGAGGAGATGCTCAGCAATTGGATCCAGTGCCCCGTGACCCTCGAGTTGCAGACAGTTGACAAGTTTGAAGATGTTGTGTTCAAGTATATTTAATGTGTGGATATTATGGTTTGCTGGTTTTGTAAATAGTATTGTATAAATGTTATGTTAGAAAGATGTCTTTTGTTTCACTAATTAATGGTTTATAGAAATTTTAGCTCAGAGGAAAATGTTTAAAGAAATTAGTGGACAATTACTATATCAGCTAGCTATGTATGTAACCAAGCCTGAGCAATATTCAGGGTGGCCACTGGACATATCCTCCACTACATGGAAGTATTTTAGTACTATGTACACACTTTTTGAATGTCTTGAATGAAAGGAAATTCTCATTATATTTCGAGTGATAATGTATAACCATCAATATAACTAATATAACAATGGCCACTAATAAAAGGCCTTTTTTGTATCACATACTTTAACTTATATATTCTGAGCATTGACTGCAATACCATATGAAAAAGAAAGGTAATCAATAAAAGCCAAGACATAAAATTCATATTCTCTTATAATTTGATTCATTCAAATATACACAATGTGTCAACAAACTGAACAGCGAGACGCGGGTCGCACACACACACGCCGCGTATTCACGCACCCACACACGCGTCTGACCGCTCGAACACAGTATCGAGCCGCGAAACTTCTGCACATACGCTTTGTACTTTCCATTATTTAAAAAAATAAAAATAAAAAAACAATGTCCACTGCTTCATTTCGTTATCTGGAAAATAAATGTATGCGGTAAAAAAAATATCTATCGTCTGGACAAAGCATGCTAGAAACTCTAGAAAGCATCGTATTACAGATTTTTTTTCGAAAAAAGTTTTTTTTAAATTTTGGTACTGTATAAAATAACGAAATGAAGCAGCTACACTAACAAAACTTGAGAGTTAGGTACATAATGTAACATTCCGTTTTCGTAAGACAATATTTTTCTCTAAACTTGTCATAAATGCCTATGGTGTATCTCTCAGGTATATTGTCTTATCACAGTGACATAAAGCATTTGTCCTTACATACTAGTGAGTTAAACATTGCGATCTTATCAGTAAATCACCATAAAACACATTTTGTAAAGTCGTTAAGGTGCCTCAGAAAATACTTTTTTTTCTTCATAATGATATTATTCTCTTTAAATTCTCACTCACAGTCTTTTTTTATTTTTGAGCTAATTCGATAGGGCCTGTGGAATGTCTGTCGATATACCTTACAATATTCGAGGCTTACACTAAGGCCGCATCCACACCAGACGGTTACGCGGCGTAATCGAGTCGGAATATGTTTAATTAATTGAATCCCAATATTGTGTCTACAATTTGTTCACTATAATTATAAACGCCATTCAACCAATTTACGAATAAACGTTACACAAAAATATATATTTGCAAGTACTATATCTTTGGAGCCTTCAGTTTTTTTGGCTCGAAGGACCAGTTTTTTTTATAAAGATTAATATCAAATGTATATGAATAACTAATTGAAAACGTGTGCGTGTATCCGAACCGCTTACGCCGCGCTCGCTATGGCATGCACCCCGCGTGCGCGCCACTACTCGGTCGTGACGTCAGTGTGCGCAGAAGTCCAGACGGCTGACATTATGCGACGGCTCGCTCGTTGTCTAGCATTAATTGTTATCGAAATTACATATTTACAACTTAAACGTACGGATAACGAAGGCTTCTCTTGGTAAATTCGAATTATAATCCAAAACCGACCGCGGCTCGCTGAAACTTCCTTTTTGTTTTTTTTTCATGTCATGTTATCGATATGAGGTACTCGTTATAAGTTTACTGTAAAGGGCTGACATTTTGATATTATAGGTTTGGTTCAGTGTGATGAAATAACCATAAACATAACTCTAAAATATTTTGCCTAAACGGGTCACATATAGTACAGCTCCTAAACGTATTCGATGTTGCGAATCCCGGCCTACTAACATTTTTCTATCTGAAATTGCTTCAAGTATTACACATGCCAATAGTTATAATGAACTAAGTTCTAACAGAAACTGATACTTCAATGTTACAACGTCGTTATACAGTGTCAATCATGAAGATACCACGAATATATTGCAAACAATTAAAACGTAAAAAAAACCGTCAATTATTTACAAAGACAAGCAGGCAAACGTTATATTACAATATATACAAACCGACATCCACGGTCGAGGAAGTTTCAACGAGGCCAACATAAAATGAAACAAATGAAACAGTTTTGGACGTCATCGATAAAAATGAAATACATACAGTGAAAAAGTAATGTTATGTGCGATCGTTATAAAAAGAATCCTAAACGAACACTACACACTGCTAGAGCTATTTAAGTAAAATTGTCCATCAAAATTGTATTAAAAATAAAGAGATCACATGTCCTACTACGAATAAGATAAACTTGATACAATAAAGCTCTCGTTATTCACATGCGATACACGCATCGTAACATATCTATTGGTTTCTTTCAATACTGCGCATAATTCTTTAAACTAGTATTTAGTTATGACACAAGGCAAAGTGTTCTCCAATTTATGAATACATTGAAAGTGTTCCCCATGATGTGTTTACATTTTAATAACAAACTTAACTTTTAATCTAAACATACTAAACTTGAAATATCATTTAAACTGAAAGAAGTATTGAGATACAAAAAAAATGTATATGAATATAAATAGTTGTACAAAGATTTTACAAAAATAATTTTTCAGGCTTTCACGATTGTACTTTTATCAGCAGATTATTAATTTCATTTACATTTATGATAGGCATAACTCTCGAATGACTCGAATGACGCACATCATGTGGAAGCACCTTTACATCTCATCCGAATTACACGTAATAAATTTAAATAACACTGAATATAAAATATTTTGGAACAAAACACTGCGTTCACCGCACAGCAAATAATATAATAATATATTGGTTGCACATTTAACTATTGCTGCGTTAATTTTAAGGCCATAATTTGTCGTAGGGTTGTGACCGCACGTACACATAAATATAATTTAAAATACATCTATTCATATTTAATATACTTCACACTTATGTTCTCGAGCGTTGGCATGGTAAATGCAAAAAGTACTTACTATGGTTTGAAAGTTTTTATAATGATAGGATAAAATAAATGAGTCGCGTCGATGTTGTTTTGGTTTTACAATGTAGATGTGATAACTATAATTAACAGACCACATGGAAGGCAAAGGCGTGGCGACGCCGACGCTAGAGCGACCCGAAGCGACGCTAAAGCTAGCCCGGGCAGCGCTAAAACGAGCGGGGCAACGCTAAAGCGAACCGGGGCCACGCTAAAGCGGGCTGGGGCATCGCTAAAGCGAACCGGGGCCACGCTAAAGCGGGCTGGAGCATCGCTAAAGCGAACCGGGGCCACGCTAAAGCGAGCTGGGGCATCGCTAAAGCGAGCTGGGGCTACAGCGAACTGGAGCCCCAGCTCTGGAGTTGCTGGGGCAACCGCGTCAATATAACGTTCAAATATGTAACAGCTAACTTATATCTTTGTGCTCTGTATCGGGCCGGGGTAGCTCGAGCGTCGGCCGCGGGTACTTACAATTCTACGATTAAATTTACAAAAAGTCACAGAACAAGATCATAATGATATGATATTAAAAATCTATCTGTACTTAGAAAAATTATATAGTGTCAGTAGTAAAATTTGTATCGTATCAAATTTGATTTTAACCCCATTTATCCTAAAAGTAATATTTCAATATAGATACCCTTTTTCATGATTTGGCTCATAATAATATTTTTTTTAATTAACTCACAATTCATCCTTTAGATTTACAAGAGACACGTATCCCTATCACAATTGCGTTAGTAACATTAAAAATTAAATACAACAGCACCTATCGTTTGATATACATAATTAATAATATATGATGATTAAAAATATTCAAAATAATAATAATATAGATAATAAGTAATTCCGATATTGAGGACAAAAAAAATAAGCGTAGATACAACTATGCAGTGGTCCAATTTTTTTTGTTGACGTATCAATCAACACGCTCTGTGGTAAATATCGCTAAACTTCCGATAAAACAACTAACGCTTCACAACGAGGACTTTCAACCGAGGCCGCGCTTAGTCTTTGCTCAGTTTTACGAAATTGAGCACAAAGTCACAAAACATCTCATCTCAACACATGTAGCGCGTCAGAGCACGCAAACAAAATACGTTTTTATTAACAAACCGATCAGATCATAAAATAACGATATTAATTGTCACCGAGCAAAGACTACACCCGTATCCTCCTATGACTAGTTATGTAACCATAGCTCTCATGTGTTGATATCGACGCGCTCGAAACACTTTTGGACATTAAACATTTTGTTTCAATGGATCA
Organism: Hesperia meskei straton; assembly: GCA_018248915.1. Classification (NCBI taxonomy): domain Eukaryota; kingdom Metazoa; phylum Arthropoda; class Insecta; order Lepidoptera; family Hesperiidae; genus Hesperia; species Hesperia meskei. The sequence continues at coordinate 5,740 of DWJQ01000651.1, forward strand.
TGGTGTAAAATAACGTAATTTTGTCAAACCCTCAGTCATTTGTAGTGGAAAGCTCAAGAAATTGTTTGATTTCAAATAACGTTAGTTTTGGTTTTTACCTACTATTGAACTAATTTACCAACCAACGTAACTGAGCCTTATGACACTCAGTTTAATTCCAAGAATATTTTTGACTCCCGTAAGTTGCCTCGGTAGTACTTCTAAAATGTGTTTCGCTAGCTGTGTAGAAGAACCGGTTAATTAACCAGTTTTTTAACATTTTGTATATGAAAATTAGCTAATATTGCCACGATATCTATGTGAACATAAAAAAATTACTAAAAGCAAACTAAAACGTCAGTGATAAATATACAGATTTGTGAATTTACTTGAGCGCTCCACACGTAACGACAGGGGCATCTAAAGACCACACCATCAATTGAACTACACACGGCTAACGTAACGTGAAATCTTCAATGGTTCATAAAGACGCTTATAGAAACGGTGTTTAAAATTCAATGAATGATGTGATCATCGACCAATCGAAGGGGGTCCCGTAACACGTGATACACACGTCAACACATTTGTACTACGCCAGTATGCTACCCGCCGTCTGACGACAGATCACCGCCTAACCACCTCCCGAATTCTAATCCAAAACGAAACTACAAAAAATAACCTAAAACTATTAAAAAAAAGAAAAAATGCACGCATGTAATTTCGAATGGTACGTGGCTGCAACGTTTATAAAACGAAACGCAAACCTAACTAAGCGAAACGGTTACTAAATTTGTGAAAAAAATTTACCTATTAATTTTTAAAAGAAAAAAAATAACAGTCACTTATAAAACCTACTTAAAACTAAGGGCGCATTCAAGTAAAACGCTGGTTACCGGCGGGCGCCGATCTGCCAACGCTTATAGGCGCTTATCAGCGCTTATCGACGCAGGTCGTCGGCGCAGGTAGTCTATTCTTTGTGCCGAACCAGCGCCGATAAGCGTCGACAAGTTCTGGCAGAGCGGCGCCGGTAACAAGCGTTCTACCTGAATACGCCCTAAGGGGGCAACAGAGATGGTTTACGGCAACCGGCCGCCTGGGGATTCTGTCTACGAGACCTACACTACGCTTCACGTGTGCCTACTTTAGGAGGAGGGATTGCGAGGGATTCCAGGGGACTGTGGTGGAGATAGGAGGTTCGACAGGCGGTTGGAGGCTTGCATCCCGCTGATGAGTTTGTTGGTACACACGATGGGACAATTAACCTAAGATCGCCCTTTGTTCTACACCGTCATAGTACGATATCGCCGTCTAACACGCAACTACGCCGTACCGATACGCTTACAACAACCGTAATGCGCTCCTTTGAAAAGATAAGGTGCTTTAAAAGTGCTTCGATTCGGATGTTGAAACAGCTTGAAACGTATTTTTGCTTTTAGTTTTTTTACGTAGCTAAAACAAGCTACTTCCATAAATTATTCACGCTTATGAGTGTTAATTGAATCCTTTCTAATTAATATTTATAAGTACTCTATGAATTACTTAATAAAAAAACTACAGTTATATAGCATAACGCAATTTCAAGTTGCTATATTTGCTACAGTGACGCTATATCGCGTTGCAGCAATATAAACGTTACGCGACCACAATTATACCTAATATAATGAGCAACTTTGAACCTAATTAATATAATATAATTTGCTAAGATTGAAGCCTCGATACACCATACAATTTCAAAGGAGAACATTATTCACACAACACTTACCGATCAGTGAGACATAATTTAATATCTTTTTTATGAAATAATTGCAGGCACTTCAAGAATATTAGGTACGTAATGTAAATAGGCTACTTAACAATAAATCTCTATGATGTCAACACGAACCCTCGAAGAATATTACAAATACACATCTTTAAAGAATCGCAATCATATCCATGGATTCTCTTCGACCCATTCGGAGACTGACTTATTAATTCGTTGAGTAGTAAAAAACAATTAAAAAGACGTTATCACTAGATACAATGGTAATGAATAATTAAATTTGTGATAAGAGTATCGAAGTGATTTAAATGCAAAAACTATTTGAAGACAAATTACTAATATAATATTGCACACTACAAAATATTTCAATATTGCCTGAAAAGACTATGCTTAATCTAATAACGAGAATCGAAATGGGCAAAGTTAAATTTAATACTGAAATATTGCTCGAGTGACGCATAATAGCGTCGGCAGTAAAAGTTTAATAATAATGATTTTATCACTAGTAAATTTCCAAATACGAATTTTTAGTATCAAAAATAATTCAAATACCTTAATTTTGTGTAGAGATTTTGACAGTAGCCTTTTGGAATGGCGCGGAAAAGATTTCGTTAATACCTTATTGCTATCAATATAACAACAGATTACTGGCGTGGAGAAAACGTAAGAAAGCCGCTGTAATATTATTTCAGAATAAACCTGTTACAAGGCATTACACAATAAAAAAATTGGCACGATCGCTCGTATAATAAATCGAATAGTGAAATGCTTACAGGAAGTTATACAGTCTCACTGATCCACACACAAAGCAAGGGATTGAATCTTTGACATAACGACACCGATTTATGTTATGACACAGAATAGAATCGACATAGAATGACAACTAGACAAAAAACCTCTAGACACACAACTAAGACAAACAAACAACTGAGAACAAATATTAGTGTTGCAATAAAATAAATTAAGATTAGATTTGGGAGTTCGAATATTGGGTTTCTTACGCGGAATACCCGAGTTGTATATGAAAGTATATTCAAGTTTTTAAATAGTTTCACGTATAATATGTTTGCTAATCTGTACTTATCCAGCTTTGCAAACTAGCCCAACAGTGGGATAGTTTTATATGACGATGAAGAGGAACTAAGTTTATACCTCCATGGCTATTTTATAACGATCGATCCCATTATACCACGTCATTATGCCACAGACTCAATCGCACCAACACAGACACTTCGCAATTATATGCCGGGAATATAAAATATCATCTTAATATTATACAGTGGAGGAATACCAAAAACACTTAATTTATCGGTAAATGGACGTTTTGTCACACTAAAAACGCGCGAGGATTCCTTTAACAGTCATAATTTGAATTTACGTAACATTTTAAAAATATCTTATTTTTTCTTTCCGTCACTTCTTAAGGAGTCCGACAAGAATCTAAAGCGTCGCAGTAGCTTTCTCGTCGAACCTCGTCGTAATAATTCCTCAACTGTACATATTGCAATGCAAATCGACAAACTAAGCGTAAATCTTCCGTTTCGACTACAACTATTGAAAATATACTTATCTTTATTATCAATTTTTTTACAATAAATTTATCATACTCATTGACAAACTAAGCGTACGTCCGAATACGACATCCGAAAGGTCGACAAAAAAAAACAATTACATCTAGCTATTCAGTATTAATTTGTGTTCTAGTCGAGAAACTGTACAGCACATGCCGCCGTGAATTTATGGCGATGAGATTTGTTCACAGAATATGATCAATTCACGAAAGTTAGATAAGGTTATAACAATAGTAGGAACCCCTCGAATTGAGGTTCCGTCAACTTTATTTTTGTTTACCTATTGTTCTTTATTACGTTGTTTTTTAATTCATTATTATAAAATTAACAATTATACCTACTATGTATAAACTCAAGGCAAGCGAACAATCAAAATTATTATTGCTTAGAGGCTGATACCTACTGTATTTAAATAAACAGTTCAGGAATTCGATAAAATCACGTATTTTCATTCGAGATATCACTCCATTGCGGTAATATATTGTTCCGTGAACTAATCATCTTGAGAATGTGATCAAATCTCAAATCGGATTATAGCCGTGACGAGGATGAAACTTCGGCGTAAAATACCCGAAGAACAAATTTTCTATTATATTTTGTTCATAAAAACTAAACTGCAACGCAACAATATTTCAAAGGAAAATCGCCTCTCGGTACACAGCAACACCAATCATAGACTACGCATACGTGTGTACGATGCACTGAAAAAGAAAAGTAAAACTTTATGCGCTAAAAAATTCGAATTTAACTACGTATCACGATCTAAGACGAGTCATGTCACTACGAGTGAAAATTTGTGTCTAAACCGAATCTTTCAAACTAACAAAGTCGAGTATACAACGCCGATTGTTACCAAATCGATTTTAACTCGATTATTCGAACACGATATTAATCGATAAAATTTATTGATTTCATCAAATATTTTCCTAATAAAGCATTTAGCAGTCATTATTGCTTAGAACGAACCATCGAACGAGAGAAGTTATAACAGTGTACCTACACTACAACTACCTGTAACCAACCGACCTCTAAATAATATAAATACACTGGATAAGAACTAATGCTTGGATCTTATGCTTGATAATCTTATGCTTTATGCTTAAAGGCTTGGTTCAAACACTAACAATTTCTCACAGGACACCTTCACCATGTTTAAAATTAATTATCGACAACTTCGATTAAGGGAAATGTACTACTTAGTACATTAATTAGTACTTATATAATTATAGTACTTACTATACAGTAATGACATAGTGTTTCTACTAAGTTAGTGCACTCTTGACACTCAAGATTAAATCACCACTTAGCATCAGGTTTGAGTTAAGCATTCATTTAAAATTAATAAAAATAAAATATATTGGTTGAAAAGACAGTAAATTCATAAGTGGCCAGCATGGTGGAATATGGCCAATACCCGCACGGTTAGGCCCAACGGTGGGACAATATATTATAATAATGGCGACAACCTTTAGATCACAAAGTCTTACATTACAGTATATTAAATAAGACATTTGTATGATAATTGCAAACGTGAAAACTTTCAAGGTAAAAATAACTACCTTAATCCGTATATCTTATTATCTTCAGTTATTGGTAAGTGTATAAGTTTGTTGCCAAATTCAATAGGCACAAAATTATAAGCGAAGACTGTATATTGCGACTCTGCTTATAATAAAGCCAAGGTAATCCAGTGTATTTATATTATTTAAGTGGTACAATCTAACACTACAAGTCAAATCCTAAGCCAGCGTGCAGAAATCCATTCAAACGACACATTACTTCCAAATCTACTATTGATACAACATTACGTTACAAAGTGAAAAGGTCCGACTAAGAAAAGAGAATTATCACTGTGTGCGAAATACGTACAAACTGTTAGCTCAAATAATATGGGTACACCCCAACATAAAGTTGGAATTAAATAGTTTTTTTTAATCTTGAGGGTACTGTGAAATAGTTAGATACACAGATTGTATACGCACAATTACGACCTATGAACATATTATATGCGGCGCAAATAAAAAATAAAAAATACTTATATGTGAGCAGACAGTTTATCAACAAAATTATCCTAAAAATAGGTATATATTTTGTAACAATCTACACAATATATTGCAGTCTGTCAAAACATCAACTTTCTGTGAAAAATAATGAAGAGTTAAAAACTGTTATTCAAGAAATCAAACAAAATTGATAATAATAATATTAACACACACATGTTCTGGTTTTTGTAACCTATCTCCTACAGCAGATAAGTTTCACGTATTTAATAATTCTGGGATATTTTATCAATTTTATGACTTCTTGTCGGAAAAAAAGGATAGATAGGTTTGAGTTGAGTTTGAGTTTGATAGAAAATGACTAGAAAGCAAGCATGTTGTTCCGGTGTACAATTTGAAATTAGAGTATGAAGACAATGAAAAGACGGCAGTTTAAACGAGTCAGTGATCTAACTGTAATCGCAATAGTGATTAGAAAATTGATAGAACATAATTATTGTGCACTGCAGTGTACATACCTTCTAGCACCCGGATAACGCATGGAACTCTAGAACGTAGTACATCAGTTTGATTCAACGCAATAATATTTTTGTGTCAAATAAGGCTTTTTTACAGATAATTTATAAATATCGTTATAAACTATACCTTTCTAATTTAAGTACTTGGAAAATAAATAGGAATTAAATTAATGTCCTCTACACATTGTGACTGAAAAATTAAATTAAATTAAATCTCTATCCGTTACACTTTACGACGACGTTAGATCACTGAACAAATTTCTTACTACCGTCTTTAAACTTGATCATCTAAGGAACCTGTCTTAAATAGATTTGTTACGGCAAACGGTATCTTCTTAGCTGGTTATCCCTATTTCTTAGTCGTTTAAACTTAACGCCTCAATAAATTAATTTCTTCTATGTGATTGTATTACTAACTCTTGATGTTTGTGTTCAGTCTTCTCGTCGTCTTTTGGTCTTCGGTATTCCGATATTAAGCACAGGATTCTTCTCTTCCGCGTTATGTAGGTACTTTCAAGTGTCTTCTTCGGATCTTCGTTTAGAAATTTGATCGCAGCTTATTGTTTTTGTCGGCTATTGCTTGAATGATGATTTGGATGAAACAATTGTTTTTCAGCTCATATGTTTTAGCAAGTTCATAATGTATTATTTCGATTTATGTACAGTTGTAGCCGTTTTTCTTCTGGCTTTAAATAATAAATTTCCACGATTTCAGTAGTTAGTGTTAGGAACATCTAACAAAGATCTTGCGCTCATTTCCCGTGGTTAAAGTCCATCTCCCAACCAATTGAACTAATACGTCAACAGTTACGTCATCAGTACTCCCGTTCACGACATTCATTTCAACGTCAACGGCTTTCGACCGGTTCAGATTTCAAATTTCGAATAAACGTTTGCGAAGCGTCAGGTGATCCTAGTTGTTGCGTAGAGGGCGCTAGTTGTAGTATAGATGGCGCTAGTTGTGGTGTAGAGGGCGCTAGTTGTAGTATAGAGGGCGCTAGGGGCGAGGGCGCGCGACACCGCGTGCTACCTACGCCCAATGAGCCCGTTCGTGTTCGCGCTCGACTGGGGGCACATCTCCAATTCCACTAATAGCGGGAAGTGATCTGGAAACAGAACGGAAATAATTGTTTACCATGTTCTTAAAATAAATTAAACGATGTGACTGATTCACGGATAATGCACAGCCAGAACTAAGGACTTATCGCGGCCACGAATATGTAAAAAAGCTTTTCATAAAAGTTCTACACTTGCGAGTTTGCGTATTCGCGCGAATGTGTGTGAGTGGCCATAGAAGCATGAAACTTTCTACAAAAGATATAAGACGCCTCCATGAAAGTAACAAAATATTTGTTACACGTAACGTAAGCTACTAACTTCTAAATCAGACAGCAATTTAACCCACCGCTAACTGTATGACCACCCTAGTCAATTACTAATTCGTCCATTCAACTACCAAAACTTCGGTTTACTTTAATCAACATGATAGACCCCACGGTACGGTATGTGCGGATGCGGGCAGCCGACCACCTTGTGCTCGCGGAACCAGTCCTGCGACAGCGGCCCGAGCAGCCCGAGCGGCGTCATCGTCTGCTTGCTGTAGAATATGTAGTTAGGTTTACTTCCCTCAATACCCCCCAACTCACCGGACGGTATGTGCGGGTGCGGGCAGCCGACCACCTTGTGCTCGCGGAACCAGTCCTGCGACAGCGGCCCGAGCAGCCCGAGCGGCGTCATCGT
>DWJQ01000652.1:0-13299 GCA_018248915.1 Hesperia meskei straton
AATAAACTTGTTTTGTGAAAAAGGAGAGTATTGCCCCCGCCAGTCGGCAAAGCGGCTTCTAACTGATATGAAAAGAGAGAATCTAGAGAAACTAATGGAAAAGTTACTTTCTATTCAATATATCTGTGGATGTTTCAGGGACTAGAAGAGTCTAAAGTATGAATGGGCACTAGGGACGTTATTTACATTGAAGATATTAATTGAAAGTTTGTAATTATTATTTGTTTGTAATATGTTTGCAATGTCACCAAACATAACAGGGTATTGAATGTCATGGTGGTAAACACAGAATACAGGAGAAACTGTGATGGTTAAAAATCTGTTTTTGAGTTCAGTACGAGTATGTCATGTATGTATTGTAAAATGGTCAATTATATGTACTTGGAATAGCTTAGAATAAAAAATAAAATCGTTTAAGATAAAAAGAAAGAAAAAATAACAAAATGCTTTGCAAAAGCGAGCAGCGTCCACCTAAAATTGACCAGACCCAAACGATCTCACCTTTTTCTCGTCTACTACTTCTCCAGGACGTAATTTGGTGACCTGTTTTTGTAAAAAAATATTGATAATAACCCCTTTACAATGTACCCTGCCTACCTAGTTTCTCTGCCGCCGAACCTGGGTGACCTACATAATCCCTGCCCTAATCCCTATCCTGCATTATTTGGTGCAATGACCTCAGCAGTGCAAGTTATTACGTTATATGTTGCGTCATCTTCATGTTAATCGTTAGTTAGTTTCCCGTTCGTCATAGTATGCAAGAAATGTTTTCTTGAACATCCTATGTTGTTGAGTTATTTTCGATAAGACCTCATTTAAACGACCAATCATTTTGACCATTATTTGTGTGCGGACGTGCTTACAAGCTGTGCAGTTTATTCTTGTGCTTCGAATCTCAAAAGTGTGTGCAATTTAGTTTTGTGCCTATTACGAATTTTATCAGAGAAAGAGTCTTGGATAACAACATATGAATGATTGGTATTTGTTAAGTTGTAACCTATTGACATATAAATTAATTTTAACATGGAGCAGTCGCGTGTACTGACAGATATGTCATTATCCAGACGAACGTGAAGAATGTTTTAAACCGCGTCGGATGCAAATGCATTAAGATAATTCCTTTTACAAAAATACAGTTAAACGTTTTTCACGGCGTTATTATCACGGATAGCATTCACGAAATATTTATAGCAGTTTTGCTATTACCTTCTTCTCTTCGATCACCTCACCAGGTCTTAGTTTTCTATTCTCCTGTGGATTACGTTTTGTACGGTCTTAATATCTAATTCACTACCTGAACTCTTAAGTGTTTGTGCTAAAACGGTGCGATATGCTCAATTGCTCAACTAGAAGCGAGGAGTGAAGGAGTCTAAGCTCAAAACCAATGAACTCACTAACATCAATAATCACCAAAGCATGTTGTGGTTTGATGTGAAGCATCATCGTTCTATAGATGATTATTAGCATAATTCATAGGGCATATTTGGGGTGTGTGTTACGGGTTCGGCTTGAGAGAACAGGGTGTCTACGGGTGGCCTCAAATTTTTGTAATTGGTTAGGCGTAAATATCGACGCTAAGGTTCAAGAAGTCGATTAGAAATTAAATTTCATTTGAAAAAAAAAAACAAAATTCGATTAGTAAATCGTTTTAAAACTGATGTTGCCAATCACAATTTCGATATTTGTACCCAACAATATTAACTAAGCTAAGTTTGGACGGCACAATTAAATTATACATCTAAATATTTTTTCATACCTTTGTTCATTTTGATGTCATTTGAAATGGTGCTATAAAGGTAGTCAATATTGAAGATCAACTTACATCCTAAACAAAATATGATAGTTTCATAATATAAAAAATTAATCCTTACCTCATCGCTAATAATAAGTGAAGGTCGTCTACCCATCTCCTCGGGGGGAGGAATGAGAGATCCTCGTCTTCCGCCAGGTGCAACGGGTGCCAGTGAAGGTTTTCTTGGGGTTTCGAGTTTCGGAGATTTTTCCCGAATAACCTCAATTTTTGGTGCTGGTGGGGTTTCTTCAGGAGCCTTGATTTCGGGAACTTTCGGTTTCTCTGCTGGCTACATTAAAACAATTATTCAAATAAGTCACACATTTATAGTTTTATCAACTCACTAAATATTATTTAAATGATAAATTACTTTTTCAGGCTTTTCTTTCGTTGTCGGTGTAGGAGATATTTTTTCATACTTTTCAAGGTCCGGCCTGTCGTAGTCAGCAATTTCAGGCAAATCTTCTGCCTTCTTTTTAACGCTAGTAACCTTAGCTTTCTTGACCTCTTCTTCCACCTTTTCTTCTTTGACAGCAACTTTCTGTAATTTGTCATTTTGTTTAAATTTGAAATTATCTATTAATATCATAAAATACGACCATTTATTGTCGTCGAACACATCATGATAAAGATTAATTCTAAGATTTTCCAACAGTATAATACATTACAATGAGCCGGTTATAAACTGCAAAGGTTAATTCATCTTCACCATATTATAATAGTCTCCTGGTAAATTAAATCTAAAAAGGTAGATCCAGAGTCCAATAATTGTCTAAATAAATATTACGAGTAAATCTTGTAATGAAATACTTACTTCCAAACAAATGAAATTGTAGAAATATTCAATACTTACCCCATTTTGTGATTTCAGGATATAAACGACATTAAATTTGTTGTTATTAAGCAAAAGCATAAGCAGGAAATATTGTAAGTACATAAAATAGAGAAGAGAATATTATTACGGCTAAATTATGTAGTATACATTGACTAGTTATAAATTGCATTGAATTATTTGGAAAATAAACTAACATGCTATAATTTAGGATCGTGCAAAAGATATTTACATTGTTATTTATAATACCTCTATAACATAATCTATACATTTTGTTTGTACACATTATACAAAAACTATCATGTGCTACAAAAAAGTTGGTGCCGGTGCATAATTTGGTGCTGGTGCTTTTCTAAAATCTGTGACGATCATGTGCAAGGTGCTACAAAATACTTGTGCCGTTATAAACTAGATTGCCGATATTTATACCTCGTCAGGTGATTGAGGAGTGCTGATTAAAGCAGGTTGTGGGGTTCCTAATGTTGCCCGTTTATTCTCGTCTTTGCCCTCAGTTTCAGCCTAAACAGTAAATTTGATTAAAGGCGACTGTACGATGTGTCTTCTATATGTCTTCTAACAAACCCAAATGAAATTGACTATTACGAAGTGTTTAACCGTAATTGTTTGGATGGCAGCTAATCCTCATCTTACTTGTGTATTCAATCTATTTATATCATTAGTATAACAACATAACGAAATATAAACATAATAATCTAAATAATGTTCGTAACAAAAATATATTGGCAAACACTTGTGCAGGTATACACGTACAAAATAATATTATGTACATCAGGTTTTTATAGATATGTAAATATTTTATTCACACACTTAATAAAAATTTTCTAATTTATTCTTAATCAGCTTCGTAGGAGCCTCTTCTTGTGTCTGATGATTTTTTCTGACTTCTATCTTAAATCGCTCCAAGCACCTTTGTTTAGAATGATGAAAATAATACCTAGTAGCTTAGATCTGACTACAATTCATATGACTATAATCAACCGAGATATATGTATGTATAATAACCACAACAGTTTAACAAATACTTAACAACGTAAAAAGCGTAAAAGTGCTTAAAATAATTATATCGTATTAATCAATACATTTTCTTTTATTTCAATTACAAACAAATTACATTACATTAAGTAATAGTATACAATAAAACATAATAAATCAAATCACATACAACAATAAATTGAAAACGGATTACTACATATAATATTAACACACTAAACTTGTCTGATATATGTATATCTGATACATAATAAATTGCAATTCTTATCAGTGTCCGCTTATAAATAAAATCTAAATTAGAATAAAGAGAAAAATACAAAGTACTGAATAATATAATGGGGACATTAATACGCTACATTTTTGTAATTGTCGTTACTGTTATTGGTTTACATTATATTTTATGGATAGTCAATTTCATTTGTACATTTGTGGTGTGAGAGAAATGACGTAAACACAAATTGTGTAAGTAAAATGTGACATTGTGTTTTGCGTGTAATTAATGTATGAGTTTTAAATTTAAGAACAATATACAAATGTAAAGCGTTGATGTCGAGGTTGTGTCTTGTGTCTGTACCTGTTTTTGTGGCATGTGAGGTTCTGGAGAACGTGATCGTCTCCAAGGTACTACATTATCGGGTGTTTCGAGTAGTGTTGGTTTATATTTATCTTCCAATTCTGGCGTTTGTTCGGCCTGATCAAAAGTTTTATATTTAAACATTTCTGGGTAAGTTTTCAACATAATAAAAAAAAATTAGAATCATTTATTATACCTGTGGTATTTCTGGAATGACTGCCCATGAAAATGGAACTTCATTTGGTTTATCATCTGGTTCTGGGGTCATAAGTCTTGGCACCTAGCGAATTTGAATATTCATGTAAGATACTATACTTTTTGTTTAAAAAATTTACGAAAAACAAATCACACTTATGACTTATAAATAATAATAATTGTTGGACTAAATACTGTCCATAAATACAATATCATTATATTAGGAATTACCTCCTTAGGTGATTGTTTTCGCCATGGATACAGATTATTTTGTGGTTTGTCGAGTGTTTGGTTTGTTTGTGTTTTATCGACTTGTGTGTCATCTGGTACCTAACAATTAAACACAATAATATATGAATTATTTTCCTTATAACATAAGATTTTAATGTATGTAAATACATATATCTGAATGACAATAGTGACTACCTTTGGAGTTTCAACAACTTCCTTAGGTTGAGACTCAGGTTGAGGTTTTTCGTCTTTGATTGGTTCCTATCAAAAATAAGTGCGCTTTAAATATATTTCAACTTTAAAGATTTGATTTAAAGATAAAATATCAGAGATTTGAAAAATTATACCTCCGAAGGTTTAGATTGTCGTCGCCACGGATAAGGTGATTCTTTTCTTATATCCTCTTCAGGTTTTTTAACATCCTTGACCGCTTCAGGTTCAGTTTTACTCGTTGTTTTTATTTCAACGGGTTTTTGAACCTGCGCATTATTATTATTGTTATATTTATGCACAATGATTACTTTAACATAGAAAAAAATAGGAAGTTTTGATTCTAAATAATGTAAATAAAATGATTACCTCTGCTGGTTTACTTGAAATTTTCTGGTCTGTTTCTTGTGTAGGTTTATCAAATGTCTCTTTTCTATCAATTTTAGGTTCTACTGCTTCTTTTGGCTGTGTTAAGTCTATCATATCCTGTTTGAATTAACAAATATTTTAAAATAATATAGTTTATTGCAAATATATTACGTGTATATTAAGTATGTAGAAATTTAAGTGTACCTCATCGACATAACTAGGACGTCGCCACGGGTATGTCGGTTCCGTTGGACGATCTATCGAAAATTTTCGTTTAACTCCGAAATCATCTCTTGATTTGAATATATCGAGAACATCATCGTCCTACATGATGAAAAGTTCGATTAATATAAAAATCTAAAATATTATGAATTAACTTGACTATTTAATATCTGAATGTTAAGAAATACCTGGTCTACATTATTTGCAGATACTGGCTCAACCGGACCTTTATTCAAGACTTTGCTCTTTATTTCGTTGTTTTCTATACTTTCTGTTATATTTTCTTCGTCCTAGCCAAAAATAAAAGTCAAAGGTAAAAATTTTAATTCAAATATAAGTATATTTTATTTTCCTATTAAGTCAGCTACCGTTTCTTGATACTAGAAAGTGATTTAATTAAAAATATTTATTTAAAGACTTTACCTTAGCAGGTTTACTAGTTTTGCGTTTCGTAGTGTCCTTCGTTTTATCTTGGGATACCTTTGGCTGGGTTTGACGTGTATCTTTTTTAATCTCGTCGTCCTGATTAAAAATGAAATAATTTGGTAATACAAATGTCTATGTAGCACCAAAAGTACAAAATAGGAGGGGTATAAAAATACCTTAGTAACTTTATTAGATCCGCGACGTTTAGGCTCTGTCGGCTGACCAAGAGATTCTTTATTGTTTTGTTTCATCGTATCCGATATATCCGTTATATCCTCATTATCCTAATGAATAACAGAATCAATAAAATTATTATTCATTGAACTAAACCAAAATTTAAGTAAAATGCCATCAATATATTATGTATATATCCAAACAATATACTTAATATTGTTGTGTCGTACCTCTTTAGTTTTGCTAGAACGACGTTTAACGACGTCTTTTGGTCGATCAATAGATTCTTTGCGTTTAGTTTCTGATGTTTCCACTATTTCAGTTATATCTTCATTCTCCTAGTTAAAGAATAAATGTGATTACTCGTCTCTTGTCACACTGCTGATTGTTATAAATTTATTTCGAAGTTATAATTAAAATATTTACCTCTGTTTTGTCTGTCTTACTATGACGGCGGATTCCAGGTTTTACAGGTTGCTTAATTGTTGGTTGATCTAAACTCATGCTACGTTTTTGGTGAGGTTTTTCTGTCGCTTCCTAAATGTTAAACAATGTTTTAAGTACAGTGTCTATACGTAAATGTATAGTGTATGAGTAAATGTGTATGTGTAAAGGTATACCTGTGTCACCTGTGTGTCAGTTTGCGTAGGTCGCCATGGATATGTTTTTTCTGAGGGCTTATCGATAGTATCTGGTTTTACCTTTTCTTCTACTGTCTCTTTAGTGACGTCCTATTTACAAAAATACAAATAATAAATCTATGGCACACGTGTACTTATCTTGCAATCGTGATTTTTACACCATTACTTAATATTTATTCGTAAAGATAACATTGACGTGAAATTATTGACATAAAACATTTAGAGATTATTTACTAGACACACCATTGTCGAAGGAGTACAGTAGATCCTATCGACAAATAAATATTTATTTACAAAAGAACAGATAGAAGACATTTTGTCCTGGTATGTGTCGTAAGAACATAGAGTAGATACATTATCAACATGCATGGTTTTTTATAGAAACTTACCTTTAGTTTAACCTGATCTAGAATGTTTTCTTCTGGTTCCTTTACAGCAGTCTAAAATCATAATGTTATGGGGAATAAATAAGCATTGCATTATTGTAACATAGTACAGTGCCATGTTTTCTACATACAGGAAAAATAATGTGTATCAAAATTGTAAAGTTGGTTTTATTAGTACTAAATACAGGATTTTTTGCTAAAATTATTGTCACGAAAAGTTTTCATAACGTTGACACAAATAGATACTAAATAATTTAATCTACGAAATAAATAAAAATAAAACAAAATTTTTTTACGTAAACATTTTACTTCATCGTGACAAGAATTTTGGCTTAAGTGAACTACCCAAACTTTATTTGTGGATAAAGTGTCAAGTGGACAAAGCAATTATATATACTCTAAGAGTCTATGGGGGTATGCTCAAAAACCACAAATAGTGATACTATAAAAACAGCAGCAAGGACATTGCTTTTGGGGCAGCGCAATGCGATCAAGGTGTTGGATAAACATGTAGCAGCAACTAAATTTGTAACTGTACCTGATATTTTTTCGATTGAAAGTATACTTACATCATACTCTTCACTTTTTAAATAAAAGGAATATAATTTGGCTTAATTTTACACTTAATAGACATTTCAAACTTCAAAGCCATATTATTCACCTTCAATTGATATAACTTCAGTTATGCCGATCATTTCGACTGGCTTAAATATTGCTATTGTTTTTTCGTTCTAGTTTGTTTTCTCTAGGCCTAATGAATAGATTGAATCACCTCAATTTACTTACCTTTACTGCAGTCTTTTTCAAAGTCGCCATCTGCTGCTGTTCAGCAACCGTAGATATGGAAGATTTCCGGCTTTCAGCAGTCTCTTTCGTCATCTGTAAGGGATATCCATATTTCTGTTAATCATAAAACTACTAATCATATCATTTCAAGCACATAATTGCCATTTATTCATTTCTGATGCTATTTTTCAAATTAAAGATATATTAAACCACTAATACCTAGACGACAAGTCGTTCAAAATGATAAAACTTCATTAGATATACCTAATACCTACTACACACTATTACTTGAAATTTTAAAAGTGTATCATAGAGATAATGTATTGATGTTTTCGCCACATCATAATAAATCCAATAATTTTTTTTATTGGGAAATGTTCAACGAAAATCATTTAAATCAGTAAAGTTTACTTTATTTACAGTCAAAATTCAGTAGTCAAATATATCAATTTGCTCACCTTAACTCCTTTAGTTTCAATGACGGAGCTTCTACGGCTCTCGCTCTTAGTTTCTTCTGTTACCTAGGGTTTAAGAAGTACAAATTTTTAGATCCTTAAAACACATTGTTTACATTTACCATCGAAGCAATTTAAATCGCATAAACTTTGTATAAAGCGCAAAGCTATAATTGTATACTAACTTCATTTTGAATAGAAGTCCTTCGGCTTTCCGTCTAAAGAAAAAAAACACATATTAGCACCAACAAAAGAACAGATTAACACAACAAAAATATTTACAGACATAGTACTACTTAGTTCAATAAGAGATGATTTTTGGACATTGTTAAAAATACAATTATGAGTCCGGCAATTATTTCAATTTATAAGAAACTACTATGCTCTCATGTAATATACAGTTATTTACCTTACTATCAAGAAAATATATCTATAAATAAACTACATATTAAATTACCAACCATAAGGGCATTCAGAATCACCATAACAGTTACACTACACTATCACACGTCGCCACCTCGTACTAAACCTACCGCCACAATTTCGCTACGTTTCTGATGCACCATTTCCATTCTTCACGCATTTTTACAACGTCCTTCTATAACCCACCATATTATCATTATACACTAACACTCTCTTTTTTCTGTACCAAAGAAAACTATGTTACTCTTAAGCTATAACGATAAAGTTTTTGAGGCAGCAAGGTGAAAATTAAAAAAACAATGAAACTAATAGAAGAAATATCACAGAATACTAGAACAATGACACGTGTAAAAATATTTGGATGAGACAAAGGAAAACTTTGTTCTTTGAATGTTTGATGTAGCTATTTCTAAACTCTGATTATTTTATACAATGTGGTAAGGTAAAGGGTCATTCCTGTGTTTGATTAGGCTTTAGGAATTCGAGTTTTATTTATTTAAAACTATCAGGATAATGACGAAAATGTAACTAAGGCCAATGTAAAACGTGGTAAAACTTCCAGGAAAAACAACACAAGTACTGAAAAAATTACCCCAAGTCTTGATTTGGTTATTTTTGGCACAGGTAAAAAGAATATTTTATTCGTAGGTAGTCCAAAATGAGTAATGGATAGGGGAACTCTGATAAATTTAACCTCTACCTTCACTTCAAGGTGTTGTTGTGTTGCAACGGCCACCTTTTCCACCTGAGTTTTCGTAACATAAGTTATTAATAAGTTATAAATAATTGTAAATGATTAACTTAATTGTAACTCAACTTGTTTCGGATCATATATCGAAAATATTAAGGTTTAAAATTACAGTAGTTTTGCAATGAGGCATTATGTTATTGACCTTGCATACCTTAAATTGAGGTATTACTAAATAAATAAAGCTTGGGTTCTAAAATTTCTAAATAAACAATTTAGATAATTGTTTGTCGCATATACCTTAGATATTATACATCTTTACCAATACTTAATCTACGCTACCAAGCCAATGTTTACATATAAAATTTTATTGTACCTTTGTGACTTCCTTTTCTTTCTTCTCCCGAGTTGTAGGAGTGGGTGAAATCTTCTCATACTTTTCGAGAACTGGCCTCTCGTAGTCGTCGACGAAGTCCAGTTCGTACTGTAACATCAATCAACAAATTCAAATAACATTCCATTACTCTATTAATAAATTGATTGACATGTCAAAAACTTTATTTACACAACAGTTGTTACACCATTTAACTCTGAAGCATTAGAACTTGCACGTGTTCTGTTTTAAAAAATACACTTTAAAGTCTTACACAATATTTAAATACTTATTATAAATTAAGAAAATACTTACCACAGCTGTAAAATAAACAAACAACATCCAAAACAAATAGCAACATGCGACTTGCAACGACCCAAAATAAGAATAAGACATATACAACGATCAATGACGATAATTCAATTCAGACTTCATCCAGGGAATACATTGTGTTGTGAATAGTGTTTTTGGAATAAGGTTTGTGCAGTTAGGGATTCAAAAAGTAAGTAGGTATATTGCAAAATATGTCAAATGCTTTTAATTTGTGCAGACAATCTGTATCGAAGAAATGTTAAAAAGAAATAGAACGTAGATAAAGACAGAAAAGAGAGAGAAAGATACATGAAAACACAACGAGAAATAGAAAGACTGAAAGAAAGACAAGATTTGATAGATTCATAGAGCACAAAGTGCAGAACAACGAAACGGTGTTTACCCCATCTTCTGTTTCTGTATTATCACTTGCAGTTGCTCTTTTGGGCTTATCTGTTGTCTTCTTAACAGTTTTCTTTAGCTGAGGCTTTTCAAATCTACCACCTTGGACTGTCAAGGGTTCCTAAAGATGCAACATAAGTTTAAAAGGATAGTTCTAAATTAAAAAAGCGTTTGTTTTAGCAGTTTTAGCGGGTGAAACTATGTGGTGAGCGTGGTTGTGTATAATAAAGCTCAGTGATGTTACTCATGCTTTTTGTATACCGAAATTGAAACTGTTAGTTTCTTTAATTATCTCAGCATACTGGTACTAAGATACTACTGTAGCTTAAAAAACGTTAAGTATTATGTTTCTTAAAACACTGTTTATAATGACTACCTCTGGTTCTTTTCCTTTCTTGACAACAGCAGGTTTTTTAACCTTAAGTGCCGCTTCCTGAGTATCCTCCTAGACAAGATATTTATGATAAAATTAGTTGTGAAATTTGATTTGGAACTTTTATATCAGAAAAACATTTATTATATTTCCAATATCCTTATTTGCTACTAATTCAAAAAAAGCAAATGTTATTTCTTCTTACTTCAATATCATTATAATTTTGCTGAGATAACTAAGAAATGAAAGAAAGAAAAGTACCGTTGGCTTTTTCTGTGCAGGTGTTTTTTGCGTAAGAGATGCTTCCTCAGGCGTGGTAGTGCTCGTCTTAATTCGAGGCTTATTGAGGCTGACGGACTCTTCTGTGTCCTCAACCTAACCCACCAAGTCATTAGTTAAGTGTGCTGCTTTACATCACAGTGTTGAAGAGAAATGTTAAAATAAAAATGAAGGTACGTCCGATTTGTTGACTGTAGCCTTCACAGAGTGCTCAGTGATACTAGTTTAAAGAAATAATTTGAATCAAGATATATGGAAAAAGTTGAATTATTATTGTGAGACAATATGTGAAATATGTACACGAATAAGTGTATGTATAAAACGTAAAAAGCCGTTTTTATGTGCTTGTGTTTTATGTGCGAGTGTTTAATGTGCTTTCCATTAATTGCACTTTTCATAAGTCTACCTTTGTCGTAGGTACCTTTATCAGAACAAACACTCTCTTTAAAACACGTGGTGGTTGTAAAATATCATTTTTGGTAGCATTTATCTGTGGATCATGGTAATTATTTTATTTCGAATCCAAAAACATAAGTTTTTCCGACTCAACATACAATATTTGTTGTATACGAAACCATTAATTATACGTAACCAGCGATATTATAAGGAAAATGGCATTTTGACTATATAAATTCATTGTGAAATATGTAAAATTTGTAAAAAGTCTGTGGTGCGATTGAATTGATTACACTACCTGCTCTGTGTCCTTGTCTTTGAGTTTTGGTCGTTTTAGTGTCTTTTCATCAACTATTTCTGGTTTTTTAACACTGAGCTTCGCTTCTGCCTCATCCTCCTGTTTGGAGTTAAATAGTTTTAATTAATGAAGGCTTTAATGTAACGACATTTTTATATTCTAAAATAAAATACAAACCGTTGGTTGTATTTCAGCGGGTGTTTTGTGAGTGAGTGACACGTCTTCTGGTTCTTGCCCAGGCTTCGCTACAGTCTTTGGTTTAGACAGTGTAACGTCTTCGTCAACTTCCATTGGCTATAGAAGTAAATTGAGACGATAAGTATAGGTAAGTTTGAAACTATTTGTTTTTATTTTAAATGTTAAGTAGTTTGTGTTTTCATCATACCTCTGGCTTGTCTTTACTCTTAAGCGAGCGACGCCTAGCAGCCGTTGCTGAAGGAACTTCTTCCTCAGGCTTAGTGTCTTCCTAATAAATTATGTAATATTTGTAAGTAATGTACATAATTTTTGTTAAAAAAAGTAATGTAATTGTATGTCGATAGTAATTTTGTGTACCTTCTTCTTTTTCTCTGTAGGTGTCGGTGTGATTTTCTCATATTTTTCTAGAACTGGTCTCTCGTAGTCATCTATGAATTCTTCTTCAGCAACCTTGAACCATTTGTGAAAATTTGATTATTACTTGTTCTTATTTTATATGTATTACTGATTTCGTTTTACGAAAAGAAGAACTATTGGTACTTGTGTATGATTAAACCATCATATGTATTGTTAGAATATTATAAATTATTTATTTATCTGTAATGGAAAACTATTTTTTTACCATTATAATTTAATTTATCTTCATTATAAAGTGAAGAAAAATATAAAGAGATGTAAGTAAATTAAATTAAAGCCCGCTAGAAATTCTTTAATAAATGCTGGGAAAAATAATAAATATGAAAGTAAAAATCTCCCTTATCTTCTACCTACCTATTTTTGATAACAATATTTAAATAGATTCTAATAATAACCCCGGCAAATTCATTGATAATGTAAATTATCACACGAAATAAACGCATTTAAAAAGCAAAGCTCACAAAAAAGTTATTTCAGCGTAATGCGTAAAGCAGGCGTAAAGCTAAGACTTACTTTTTCCGGAATTAACTGCGATAGTAGAAGATAGTAGAAGATAATAAGTGTTAAAGTGCTGTCGCATGTGCCGAAAATACGTGAAAATTAATTCATAGATCCCCACTCCCTCCCTGATACCACCAAACTCAGTTAAAATGAATGACGGTTACAAAATTCGTAATACGTTAGTTTTTGTAAATTCATAATTATGTATAATTAGACCAGGGTCAATAATTTTTAAAACCAAAAAAAATAATATTAGGTTGAAACCCATTAGAAAAGGAGGGGAATATTATAAAAATGAAAGGAAAAATAATTTACGGGCGATCTGAGGTCGGGAA